>JAGDYQ010000277.1:487711-657711 GCA_021962125.1 Bulinus truncatus
TGTTCACTATTCCATCATATTTATTCACAGGGACACAAAATTAGATAATTGTGATAGAAGGGGTAAAGGTTATTCAATGCTTCATCATAGATTGATGTGATGCTTGGCTGGCTGGAAGGTTGCTAAAACACTGGAGACTGGGTGTTAAACTAAAATTGTGACTATAAATGGCCATCTACACATCTCCAGCCTTTTAAATGTACCCATGTCTGATGACTACCCTCAACCTAACCCTTGCGACAACTTAAGTAGCGTGCATTAATGGCCATAATTGACTTAAGTAGCGTGCATTAATGGCCATAATTGATAGTGATTTGAACTAAGCTGAAATATTGGTTCAACCATTTCTTCTGGTAAAAGTTGAAATTTGCTAAGCTGCAGCATAAACAAAAAAAAATTTTTGTGGTAATTTATTTATATATGGATCTGAGTATTTTAATTCCCTTAGCAGTTTTGGTAATAAATGTAATATTTATACATTAATTTTAGCTTGTGTAGAATATACAGCGAATGAAGATAACTTTTTTTTCTCTGTTCTTTATATTAGCCTGTTGTAGAGTTACTTAAACAGCAGTTAGGTGCTAGAGAGCAGATGAGCTCAAGAGAAAGAAATGCTGCAAAAAGAAAAGCAAGAAGTTTGTCAAAACAGTTCTCAAGGTATAAAACTTTTTAGATAAGTAACGCTGTCATTAGTTGCGGCGTAATCACATTTTAAAACATTTTGTTGGAAATAAAATTGAAAAATATGTACTTTTTTTCATAGTAACAACAATGCTTCTGATGAACCTTGTCCCGTTAAACGCATCAAGCGCGAAAGATCAACAGGTTCAGTGGATTCCACAGATTCTTCAT
This sequence comes from Bulinus truncatus, assembly GCA_021962125.1. Lineage (NCBI taxonomy): Eukaryota > Metazoa > Mollusca > Gastropoda > Planorbidae > Bulinus > Bulinus truncatus. The sequence goes on from JAGDYQ010000277.1 coordinate 488,564, forward strand.
TCACTGATGAGGCAAGTGTAATGGTTTTTGAGAAAATGTTGAAATAAAAGAATTTTAATATTTGTACTTTCAAGAAATATAATTAGATAGTAATACACTAAATGGTTTCCATTTAGTTTTCAGATTTATATTGGCAATCGTTTGTCTTTGATTCAATTTACTATGTAAGGCATTTTTCTTTTTCAGCCTGAAGATTGGCCATTCCAGAACTTCTGCGAAGTTTTGATGAATGATTTGTTTCATAGTTCTTGGGAAATTCGCCATGGGGCTGCATCAGGTCTTCGTGAAGTCATCAAAATACACGGAAAGGGAGCGGGAAAAGCAGTGGACATTCCTAGTAACCAGGTAAAGATATGATATATATATATATCAAACATAATAAACATTAGTGACATTTTTAATAATTAGAGTGTAGCTTATCTATTAATGATTTTTTTATACTAGTAATTACATATTTTAAGTGAGGCATGGACTAAAGTAAAATTATTTTAATGACTTCTTTTAGCTCTCATCTGTAAATCAAGTTTGGTTATCAGATCTAGCTTTGCGTCTTCTTTGTGTTCTTGCACTAGACAGATTTGGTGATTTTGTTTCTGATGAGGTATGTTCTTTTTTTAAAACTTGTTTAGCTTTACTGTTGTACTTTTAATAGTATATAATATATATGAAATGAACTTTGTTCATCCTCCAGATTTCATACAGCCATGCATAATATGAAATGTTAGGGATAAAAATTATATTTTTGATGAATTTTTTTATATCAGTGGAGCCAACTAAAAGACATAACAAACCTTTCCAATTAGGGAAATGGAATCAAAGTCAAAAATGCACATGCGCACAATTTAATGGTTCACTGTGTTGACACTTCTCACTGCAACATTTCTCTACTACACATACACAGTTTCAATGAAGAATGCAGCCTTGTCTCCGTTTTCTTCAGTTTTTGTTTTTCAGTTAAACTGGTTAATATGGTTACCAAAGGGTTCTTCAACTGAAAAACTCTGGTTATGGGCTACTACCACCATCCAAAACTTTAAGATGTTGTCAATACCATCTTATTGTTTGTCCATTCATGTCAAAAATTTGAGCAAGAATTTTTTCCTAATTTTTTTTTTTTTTTGTACGGTTTGGTTTTTTTCTTAAGCATGTACCCCCACCTAACTCTTAGTGTACCTCTAGGAGCATGCATACCACACTTTGGGAAACACTTATATTTACAGTGGTTAATTGATCAACAACTTCTTTAGTTAAAGGGTACTTAGCTTGCAATGAGTTGATGTTGGCTAAAATATTTTGAGCAATGTTTAAGGCTTTGATTTATAACATCATTATTTGGTTTCCCTTGCTTCATCTTAACATGTGTTATCATTCCATTTATATATTTTTTCAGTGCATCTATTTATATTCAACCTACATGCAGTTTTTTCAAAACAATAAAAGGAAGAATAAACAAACAAATTGACCATCCGTTGAATATAATTATTTTAACGCTGTATTCATAAACTGTTCCTTTTTTATATTTTTTTTTAGAAAATGTAAAGATGTGAGGCATATTTTATAACATTGATATGAAATTTATTTGCATATTTGATACTTGTGATATGGGGGCTTGAATTATTAATCAATTATATTATTGTACTTATAGGAAATCGCACCCTTTTTTTTTGCTTACCTTTGTTAACCAAGCTACCACTGTATACATATATAACTACATTTGAATTTTTTTTTTAATTTTCATAGGTTGTTGCTCCAGTGAGGGAAACCTGTGCTCAGACTCTAGGAACTGTACTTAAATATATGGAAGAGTCGTCGGTATCCGGTGTAGTAAACATTTCACTCCAGATGTTGGAGCAAGCACAGTGGGAAGTTAGACATGGAGCTCTTCTCAGTTTGAAATATATCTTAGCAGTTAGACAGGTCTGTTTTAAACTGCTACTTTCTGAACACAGTTCTGTTAATTTATTTGTGAAATGATTCAAGAAAATGTCTAATGGAAAGATAACTTATAATTAGTGGTTCCAAAACTTGTTTTTGAGAAATGCCGTCATTTAAGAAAAACAAAGTGACCCATGACCCAGTTACATCCCAAAAGGCCTTTTAAATATGGTGACTGGTCCATTTTGAATGTGTATGTGTCATTTTCTTCATAGCACAGTACAGATTCTTTTTAAATGCCATTAATTGAGTAATTTTATGCTGTCAAATTGTTTTATTTTTTCATAGCAAAAGTTTAATTGTCCAGTCTTTGAGAGTAAAAATATTCATCAAAAATCAATATAAAAAGTATTTATTTATATCAGTGAGCTGTGCATGTGACTAAAATGAATGTTTCAGAGATACCGTGGCTAACAGCAGTGCCATCAAGTTTTAATGACTGTAAAATTACAGCAATTTGCCTATTCTGTATACATGTAAACAGCAGAAATGTACTATGCATGTAATGGTATTGGCCAAACAAAGCAAAAAAAATATTTTTATGAGTTTAAAGTTATACATACAATTTTCAAATATTGCTGTTTTTCGACTAAATAAGTCTTATCATTATTTAAGAAAAAAATGTGATGAAAATTTAAGTTTTATTAGAATTAAGAAATTTGAGCATTTCATGAAACTGATTTTTTATACTTAATTTAGCGTCATAAAAGTCTTCAAGTAAAGTTTGAAATAACTTGAAAGTCATGAGTGACATTTCCACCATGTTTATCAAACAAGTAATGATCTTTACTTGATTTTGAAGTGTGTACATAAAAAACATTTTGGGTAAATGTCACTCCAGACTCTGCTAGCCAGATGTTAGAGCTGATTTCAGCTATCAGAATGTTTATTTTTATTATACAGTATTGCATAATGTTTACAGGACTTGACAACCAAACTTCTTCCTGTAATCTTGCCAGCAATACTTCAGGGCCTCTTGGATCCAGATGATGATGTTAGAGCAGTAGCAGCGGCAGCACTTATTCCTGTGGCAGATCAACTCATTGTTCACTTACCTACACAAGTTGGTTAATGCCCGTTAACTATTTATTCAAACTGGCCTTTCTGCAAATAAGAATAAGTTAATTTCTGTAGTGTTATTTTATCAAGCATTAGTTTTAAGAAATATTACGATCAACGTTATTTTTCAAATCTATAAGGAAGAAATAAACATAAGAATTAGTTTAACAATATAAAGTTTAGTGAAATACAAAGAATATAGTTGCAACTTTAAACTAATATTTAAAACTCCCTATTCATAAAAAATATAAAAAAAACACATTTTGATAATGTAGACTAAACCAACCATATTTTTAGCCATATTAGCAAGTCACTTTAGATTTGATTAAACTAAAATATAATAATAGCTTTGATACACCCCCCCAGCTTCCTGTGATATTAACTTGTCTGTGGGACACTTTGGCTGATCTAGATGATCTCACAGCTTCCACTAACAGTATAATGATGCTTTTGGCTAAACTCATGTCACATCCTGACACCAAGTCTTCCTCTTTGTAAGTTGAGTTCTCTCTTATAGACCATAATTATATTGGTTTATCCTAGAGTTATTATTATAGTTTAGGGTTTATTGGGATTGAAAAGTTATCACATTCTCATTGGTCAGAATAAAATCAGGCTATGGGAATCAAGTAGTAGATTTTAAACACTACATATGAGGTCGGCTTGACTTAATGCCTTGAACTCCTTGCAGAGCAAAGGGCCTCTGCAACCACTCTCCAGCACACTCTGTTTTGGGAGGCCTTTTTCAATTCTCCCCATGTCTGTTTGCAGATTTTCATTTGGATAGTTACATTTACTTATACAGTTGTGGTGACATGACAGTATTTCACAGTTGATAGCCCATTATTCAGTTTTATGTTACTACCTTGTATATCACCTTTATTTACCTTAGTCCTTAAAGATTTTAATAATCATTCAATCTAGTTTAGTACCTTAATAAAAACTTGCTCAGTTTACATTGAATGCTTACAAAAAATTGACAAACTGAGGAACAATTAACTTACAACTTTCTTCCTTTAACTCCTGTAGATGCGTAGAATCTCAACTCCTTTTAAGCAGTTTTAGGCAGTTTCTTATGTTGAGCTCATGACATCCCTGCCTCTTTTACTTCCCTTTTGAAGATTCTTCTCATTTTCTTTGATCTCCCTGCTCTTCTTTGCCCCTGCTTCTATTCCTAGGCTTGTGTGGTAACACTGTGAGCTGGGCTGTACAGCATGTGCTCTATCCAACTCAATTTTCTTTTCTTAATTATTTTGCTAAGAATCAAAAGTGTATTTTTTTCTCTAGTTTGACAGCTTCGCTGACTGACCTGACACCACGCCTATGGCCTTTTTTAAGACACACTATCATGTCTGTGAGAAAAGCAGCGCTAGAAACATTTCACACTCTTCTGAGTATGAAAACTGAAGAAGTAAGATGCATTTCTTTTTTTTTCTAGAATAAATTACATACATGTTTATTAGTCCCAACATTTTCAAAGAATTTAATTATATCATACAAAAATTATTTCCATCACTTTCAATATACAAAAGAGGACTACGATTAATTTAAAAATGATTCATGCAATTATTTGTTGAAATTTAACATCATTTTAAGTAGTGTGGTTACAGATATAAAATAAAAGTATAAATTTCTTTTCACTTCATTGTTTCTCATTTATGAGACTTGAATATGTTTTGATTGTTTTTATTTCTAATCAGATTACATGTCAGTGGTTGATTCCGATTTACCAAGATGCTGTGCGTCATATTTATCAGCGAAGTCTTCTGGAAGAGAAAGCTGAGCTACTTCCCTTAATCGTCAAGATTTGGACATCACTTTTACAGTGTGCCACTATGGAGTACCTGTACGCTTTGGCTGTTCCTTGGTTAGGAGTGTGGCTAGCATTTCTGATGCAGCCACCTAGACTTGCTTATGATCCCAGTCTTTTAATTGAAGCCAAGCACAAGCCTAGGGTAATTAAGAGTGATCTTGTTATGTAAATATTTTTTTGTTAGATATTTTAAATTTCATCTAGCTTCATATAATTTTATAATCTATTAATTATTTTTTTTAAATAAATTCTAGGAAAATAAAAATAAATTTCAACCAGAGATGAGACATGTTGTTCAGGATTTTAAAAATTACATTGGTGGTTGTGATTCGTCATCTGATAACTCATCTGAAAAAGATGCCACCATTAATCGAGCCCGAGTTGTTGGAGCTAGGTAAAAATTTTCTTCTGTTTAATATATTTTTCTTTACCTTTTTGATAAATAATTCTGATAATAAATACTGACTTTGATGAAATAAATTACACCAAAATGATAAACAAATAAAGGTATGCCTTATTTTCTAAAATTTCAGGCTTTTTGGAATGTTAGCAGCACAGCTTTGTATGCCAACATTGGTTATACCACCTGGTCAAGAATCTCCTGCGTCTGTATTGGGAAAATTGTTTATATTTCATCTAAATGGAAAATCTGCTGTTCAGAGATTTGTTGTTGGACAAGCCATTTACTTCTGGGCAGCATATAAAATGGTATAATAAAACTTAGTAACATTTAGTAATGAACATTCAGTTCATTGTCTTAGTCATTTCTTTATGATGGTGTGACTCAAAATGTCGCATACAATCAAATGCCATTACAATCAAACCTCAGTTTACGAGTAGCTTGGTTTACGAGCTTTTCGCAAGACAGGCCAAAAATTTAACCCAATAAGCCTTGAAATGAGAGCATTGCTTTGCAAGACGAACAAAAAATTTTTACATAATTTTTTTCAGTTCATGAAGTATGTATTTTCTGTTGTTTCTTTCTGACGAAATATTTTTGGGATAACCACTGAACCCTATGCTCAGCCTTAGTCAGCGTGCTTCACATGTAAAGTGCACACATGTGCGAGCAAACAATGTGTACTAAATTGTTTTAACTGTTGTGACTAGTCATTGAGACGATAGCCCCTATGAAGAGAAAAAAATGAGAAACTCCCTTATTGGAAATAAAATTGAGGGGGTGATTAAAATTTTAATAGCAGATAAAGTAAAAAAATATCAGAGTAAGTGATAAATCTGTTTAATACAATGCCATGTCAAATTTCCACAAAATTCTTAAAAAGACAGCTAAAGCAAGCTCCACTGGAGAGGTTTTGGGTTAAGGCCACAAAAAATAAACATAAAATGTAATCCTTAAACTTCATAAATGTAATTATAGTTATCTAGTACAAATCATCCTAGTTTCAATTTTTTTTCTTTTGGAAATTGTTTTGATTTACAAGTGTTTAGGATTGCAAGCATCACTCTAGAACGAATTATGCTCGTAAATTGAGGTTTGTCTGTACAATTTTATGCAAAATTTGATTATTTATATATTATTTGCGTTTCAACTTTTTTTTTGTGAAAGATTTTGTGATATTGCTGTTGCAATTTTATAATTATTTTTTTTTTAATTCTGTGATAAATATTGCTTCATATTTATAGCTTAATGTTTAAAAAAAACTTATTTAAGCCTATTTTCCAAATGTTTTTTCATGTTCTATATCTAGCCTTGTCCTTGTCCATCTGATGTCACTGCCCAGCTGTTAACATGTCTTGGGGAACTGATTTATTTTGATGAAATAGCAATATCATTCACAAGAATGCAGAACGATTGCCAGGATTTCCTTGCCTCTTTAAAACAGCAGGGTATAAATCTTGATGCTACCTATCCTCCAAGGTAAAGTATTATTATTTTAAAAAATAAACAACTACTGATTAAAGCTCTGAGCAATAATATAACTGGAGTACATATTAATCATATTTTAAAATTAATTGATAGTCCTATATAATGCTACACCATTTTTTCACTTGCTATCAAAATTTTCACTGCAATACATCAACTTCCTGTTCAATGCAGCTAAGGATTTCCTTTAGTAATATATGTCTATAGTATTATTTAGTTATGAATATACATTAATATACGCTGAAAATTTAAGTTGAAATTACGGCAAATCCCCAACGGACAAAAATGTATATATTTAGGGGCCTCACTATAAAAATATTCTTATTTATTAATGCAAACAATTTTATATTCAAATTGATGTTTCTTAGCAGCCTTTTTATTTTGATTATCATTGTAAAAACAACACCAGTGGAAAAAACAAATCTGCAAGCAGTGGAAATACAAATTTCGCTGCTCCACAGTGAAAATTTGAACTTTTTTTGAATATTTCGATGAGTATGTCATTGCATCGATACATGTACAGAAATCGTGAAGTATTAATAGTGGAATTTCTGACTGTTGGGGGCTTACCTTTAAGGTCTTAAAGACATCAGCCAATATGGCGACAGATAAATATTATTAGGTATTTTGGCCTAATGAGAAGTCTAGTTATATTATAGCTCAGTGTTAAAAAGACATGTAAAAATTACTATCTTAAAACAAATCTCGACAAAATATTGTATTAATTGTTTAAACGTTTCATTAATTTTTTTTTATTGTTGTACTTATTTATTTTATTTCTGTGAGTTATTTTGTTTCCATTTATAACCAATGCTATTTGCCTTATTTATTTTTATTTCCTACAGACAGCTGTTGACATTAGAATCAGCTTTAACTTTAACATCAACATCATATAGGCAGGTTAGAAATTCTCTGAAGCCACAAGTACAAGCTAAGTTTGATGAGAGACAAAAACAGCTTCACACTATGGTCACTTCAACTGCACAGGAACAACAGACCTACAGTATCAGGTTCTGTATATCAGCCATCTGCATATATTTAACACAGCTTATTATGATTGGAAAAATTGCATTTAGTGGCCAAATAAAGTTCCACTAGATATAAAAATAGTATTATTTAAAAAAAATGATACTTTTGCTATATCAAGCTCAACCCTAGGAAGTATGTATTACTTATTACAGCTATAACACACTGTACTTATACACTTTGAGTTATAGTATTACCATTATGAACTATGTATATTATTTTATCCTAAAACAGAGTATTATGTAGCTTGGCAATGGCTGTAGTGGCTTTAAATGCTCTGCCAGAAAAGTTAAATCCAGTTGTACGTCCACTAATGGATGTTATCAAAAAAGAAGAAAATGAAGCACTTCAGGTGAGTTAAGACGTATATATGTATACTGTAATTCTTTTCTATTTTTTTAAATCTGTTGATTTTTATCCATGCATTAATTGTTTGTCCTTAAAAATCACTTTTAAATATTAATACGTTTTTTTTGTTTTATCATAATAGGAAGAAGCAGCCCTGTGCCTTAGTCAGCTTATTAAAGTTTGTATCGACCGCAACCCTAGTCCGAATTCTAGAATCGTAAAAAACTTTTGTGTTTTCTTGTGTTCTGATCCGACATTCACCCCTAATGTTTCGATTCCTGTGCCACCTTCAAATTGGGTACAGCAAGGTAAATAAACTTTTGATTTTATGTATATATTTTATTAGGTTTAGTTTTTGTAAACTTTGGTTAATGTTTAATTAATTAATCATCATTAATGTAATACTGGCTGTAACTTTTTTAAATAGCAGAAGTGGCTAGTCTTGAAGTATCTTGTACAATGCATAGAGGGATTCTTACATTATCTAATATTCAGAAGGTAATGAGCATTTAAGTATATTTTATTTATGCAAGTTAAGAATTACTTTTCATTGCCAACTTATTGCCACTGTTGAGACAGTCTTGTAGTCAATACTGCCATACCCATGGAAGCACCAAGCAATGGCTGTTATAGACAGGCTGTAGTAGTGAGTGGTCAACTGATATTTGAACCCCTCTTTTTGTCCATGAAAAGATGGTTACTAAAAACCACTAATTGGACAGTTTTTATTGTCCTCTTTCATTCCCCATTATAATTGATAGTGCAGAGGCCTTGAAGTTACTGCAGGAATTGAATCCCTAAACACTGCATGAAGCTCACAACCAAAGTGACACCAATTATTACCTATACCATACCAGTTGCACTTGTAACAAACCGACAAGTTATTTCCCCTCATAAAGTCATTGCAATATTTGGGCACTGTAGAATGTTTACAGTGTGAAGCAGAGAGTGATAGGTTATCATATTTGTAAGAATTGTACAATTTTTTTCATTTAAAATTTATTAGTTTTTGAATGCTTTTTAAAAAAGACTTTCACATCCCATTCTACACATGTGTTGGTAATTTTTTTTCCAGGTTAATGAGCACAGCTTAAAGAAACGGAGAGGCAGAACAGCTAACATGTTTAAAAGTGATGTAGAAGCAGCTAATGTTGATGCTGAAATGTCTTTAGAGAGGAAAGAGTTATTAGAGGTACCCTCGACACATTTTTTTAAAAAATCAGACTTCATTGTTAGGCTTGTGTTCATCAGAGGTTGATATTATTTGTCTTTATTCCTCTATCTTAACAGCAACAGAAGCAACTAGTGACACAAAGACAAGGGGCTGAGACAGCATTGACTATCTTGTGTAAAACTTTCAATGCATTGTTACCTGAAAAGTTGCCTTCTTTGTGGAATGTTTGTGTAGAGTCCTTCAAACAATTTGAAGAGGCATCGCAAAGTAATTTTTTTTTTAATTTATTTTTTGATGAATAAGTAATTTTAAAAAAAGTTAACAAAGTGTTTTTTCTTTATTATAATTTAGTAAGTTTTTTACATTTCGTTTTTATCATTGTGTAGGTGAAGCTGTCAGTAAGGATTCAGATGTGACGCAGATACAAGAGTTTGTGAATAATCTTCAGACTATTGAAACTGTTATACAAGCTCTGCATTCAGATCTTCTTTCTTCAGTGAGTGTTATTAATAATTGGGCGCTTGTTTTATTTTGATTGGATACCATCTCTTGTATTTAGTTTATTATTTCTTTCTTTTTTAACCCTCACATATTTAATTATTTTCAGCTCATGGACCAGTTGGATAAGATTTGTATATATCTCAGCCACCAAACTACTGCTGTACGACACATGATATCAAGAGTATTAGCTGCCCTGAGTTTGCGGAACACTTTAAAGATTATGGATTTTGTAATCAATCAGATTCTGCCATTATTAGGAGCAACTGATGATGAAAACAAACGAGAGGGGGGTATTGAGGCTGTTGCTAGTATCCTTTATAAGTTTGACAGTCAAATTTATTATTTATAAATAACTACTTTTGTTAAATTTGTCGCTAAAAGGTGTGACAGACAAACTGGTTTAGGTTCAATTTCTTATTACATTTCTTCATCTGATAAAGTGGTTCCCAAATTTTTTAAATTTTATAATCCAATTTTATTTCAGTAAAGAAGCCAGCAGCTTTAAATAATTATTAAAAAAAGCTCATAAAGCAACCCTTTGATGTTGTGATTTAAAGCTTGTAATTAAAACATATTTATTTAATACTAGATCGCTGGGGAATTTTCATCAGCTTTAACGCCCAACAGACGGCATACAATAATATGTGACTCTGGTGATCCATGAAGTCAAACCATGAAAAATAATATTTTTTTTTATATTTTTTTATTACAAATATAATATTTTTATAAAAAAATGCTTTCTAAATACTTTTTACTAAAAAATAATTATTTATTTTTTATTTAGCTACAATTTCTCGTAAATAAAATCACGCTATCAGGTGACCGGCACCGAACGCCATTTTGATTTGTTTACGTTTAGTCAGTAATTTCGACTACACTAAAATGGACTCAGATTCCGATTATATTGAAGAAAATGAACTTGATTGTAGTGATGAAGATGAAACTTGGGAACTTATTACATCTTCGGATGACTCTGATGCTGAAAATATTAGTATTAATTCAAGTTTCAACACTCCTAACTCAGATGTGTAAGTATTGAACCAACATGCTTTGAGTTTGTTTGACTATGATCGCAAAGCTGTTTATTTATTTATTCATTTATTTTTTCTTTAGAACTTATTATGTGGGAACAGTTATAAAATAAGGAAAAAATCTAAACATTTATATTCTATTATATAAAGGTTTATATATAAATATTATTTATTTAGTACTCTGCTGCTTGCAGTACTGTTTTATTTTTGTATTATGGCCAATCAGCTGATGCTTGTAAACACAAAACTTTTGTCAAAAGACTAAATTTTATATAATAATTACATATCTGTATTGATAATTTTTTTTATCATGATAAAATAATTAATTGTAGCTCTATAAATAAGCTGATATTTTTAATTTTTTTTTTAATTGATGCTTTTCTTTACATATTTATTTTTATCCCGCAGATCATATGGTTATGTTACAAATGACACATATCCAGAACCACCAAAGGATTTTCTACCTGAGAGGGATCCAGGCATTCAACTCAAAGGAGCTAAAACTAGGGAAGACATTAGGAAATTACTTTGGACTTAGTTATTCATATTTGTGACTGTACATATAGCTATACCAGACAATATGGACCTACAAAACCTAGTGTTTACCAAGGCTGGTTTGACCCTACACCAGATGAATTCTATAGATTCTGTGGACTTATTATGTATGCTGGACTTGTTCAAGCACCGAACATTGACCGCTTTTGGTCTACTAAATCGTTATATAATGGACTTTGGGCCAGAGCTTTTATGTCTCGTGATAGATTTAAATCTATAATGAGCTTTCTAAAGGTATCTAATCCTCAAACTGAAGACAAATCCAACAAGTTATGTAAAGTATATTTTTTATTTAACTTTATTAGAATGAAATGTATAAAATTGTTTCAGCCTTACCAACATATATCAATAGATGAAAGAATGATTAGAAACAAAGGTAGATATAGTTTTAGGCAGTACATTAGGGATAAGCCGACTAAGTGGGGAATGAAGTTATGGGTATTAGCTGATTCTCTTTCTGGGTATACTTATGATTTTCATTTATATTTAGGTAAACAGGATAATGGGCCTTTTGGGTTGGCATATGGGGTGGTTATGAAATTGATTAAATCTTTGGCTAAACAGGGTTATAGATTATTTGTCGATAATTTTTATACTAGTGTACAGTTGTTTAAAGATCTATGGGATTTAGGGGTAGGAGCATGTGGAACTATTCTTAGGACAAGGAAAGGTTTTCCCCAATCTTTAAAAAATATAAAAGACTTTGAAAAAAAATCTAAAAGAGGGGATATGAGATGGGTTAGAGAGGGACAGCTATTGACAGTACAGTGGCGGGACAATAAAACTGTTTCGGTTATGTCCACTATGCATATTGCAAATGGATTTGGACCAGTTAAACGACGGACTAAAGTAAATGGAAAATTTGAGGAACTTACAGTTGACCAACCAGCCATAATCCAGGATTATAATAGATATATGGGGGGGTGTAGATAAGAGTGACCAGTTGATTACGAAAAACTAATAAATATTGGAAAACAATTTTTTTTCATTTACTAGATATAGCTAGGGTTAACTCTTATATTTTGTTCCAGGATTTAAGAAATAAACACAAAGACATTGTAGAATTTAAAAGAGCAGCTAGATATGGGCAGTTAAATTTCACAGAAGAATTAATTCGGGAATTGGGAAATATTGGTCCGTTTGATGCTGTACCTATTGCATCACGACCACCAGTATTTTTTAAGCATGCCATGAATCCAGAATTTATGGATAAACGTGGAAACTGTAGATTGTGCTACAGTACTGAAAAAGTAGTAAGAAAAACAAGTGTAAAGTGTAGGGTATGTGAGGTTTACTTGTGTTTTCAAAAAGATAGAAATTGTCTCTCTCGTTATCATAAACTTGTATAATAGTTACAGTAATCTTGTAAAATATTTTTAGCAAAGTTATAAAACCATACTGAAATTGAGCTTTGTTGTTATCAATAGACATTAGAATGTTAGTTTTTATAACTTAGATTTATTATCTTTTTGAATTTTTCTTGTTGCAAGGTCAATGTTGATCCAAGCATTTTTTTGGTCCTTTTTCTGTTAAAACACATCATTTTTAGAAATTTTTAAATATCTTTTGTTTCTGAATATAATGTCTTCAAAAATATCCTACACACAGAGAATTGAATGTAGTTTAATAAAATGTAACTTTTATTGAAATGAATCATAATGATTTTTTTTTTCTTTTTTGTGTTTGTGGATTGTTTTATTTATTTTGTTTTTTTTATTTTTTTCATCTAAACTATTTAAAAATTATAAAAAGCTTGCATAATAATATCACTCTAAAACATACATTGTTAAAAAGCCCTTTCATTTTGCTACAAATTGATATAAACTATAATCACATAACTTTTAAAATAAATAAGTTATTATAATTTAATTGAAAGATATCACAGCGAACTGAAAATGTTCAAAAAACGTTCAGTCTGTTGAGAGTTAAGGTGAAACCATGTATGAAATTGTTTCAGAAATATTATTTAAGTGGTGGACGATGATTTTTTAAAATTTCTCCTTTGATTCTTAACTTTTGAATAAGACATCTTGGAATCTCTGGGCATTGACTCTCTGCCCTACATTGTTTTATTTGTTATTCCCATCCTTGGACGCATGTCCGATCAGATATTATCTGTTAGATTGATGGCCACCCACTGCTTTGCAACTTTAGTTCGTTTAATGCCATTAGAGGTAATATTTCTTATGTTATTTTTGTTTCTGTTAATAATAGTCCAATGAATATAATGCAAAGTAACAAAAACTACATAGAACAGCTAGCTGGTATTTTTTATTATTTTAAGAGAAAAAAAATATTTTAAATAAATCATCAAGTTAAGCAATAATTATTTGCAAATAATCTATTTATTTATTTTTTAGGCTGGAATTCCTGATCCTCCGACAACAGAATCCTGGCTAGTAGAACGTAAAGAACGTGAGCGCAAATTCTTGGAGCAGCTTTTTGACACTAGTAAAATAGAAAACTATAAAGTGTTAGTGCCTGTAAATGCAGAGCTTAGAAAATACCAACAGGTAGGCATGAAATTAATCAACATTATGAATAAATATATAATATCTTATTATATGGTTAGTCTATCTACTGAAGTGGGGTTGTTACAAAAATTATTTTGTTGTTTTTTTTTTCCATTTAGGATGGAGTGAACTGGCTAGGTTTTTTAAACAAATATAAGCTTCATGGTATACTGTGTGATGATATGGGGCTAGGTAAAACCTTACAGTCCATATGTGTCATGGCGACTGATCATTTTGAAAGAGAAAACAAGTATAAGGTTGGTGCCAATATGATAGTTTGAAAGTAGGTTTATACATGTAATTGCAGTAAAATGGGATACATTGTGATTACCTAATTTCCTGAATGCAACTTTCTAAAAAAAACGGGCAAAGAATTATTATTTTTATACTATTAATCACCATACAACGTATACTTGTATTATTCCAAAGTTATTGAACATAATTCATTATCTGATTTTTAGGAATCTCAAGATCCAGACTGTTCTCCACTTCCCTCCATTGTTGTATGTCCTCCAACTTTAGTTGGTCATTGGGTTTATGAAGTCAATAAATTTGTAGATCCTGTATATCTGAATCCACTGATGTATGTAGGACCACCAGCTGAAAGGAATCGGTAAGTTATTTAGAATGTTTTTATTACAAATGTTGTAGAATTTACTAAGGCTTTATACATATATATATTGATATATTTATTTTCTTTATCCAGGTTACAGAAGAAAGTACCTAAACATAATTTAATTATTGCTTCATATGATGTTGTCAGAAATGACATTGATTTTTTCAGGTAATGAACATTTTTACCTGACATAGGATTTCTGTGGATACTCTCTTTATTTTTATTTCTTTATCACTTTCTGTTTAATGCAGAAACTAATTATCTTTTTAAATTTTAATATATAGCACTCTACATTGGAATTACTGCATTTTAGATGAAGGTCACATTATTAGAAATGGGAAAACTAAGGTAAGCTTTAACTTGATTAAAAATCAAGTATAGTCAAACATCGGTCTACATGTAAACTTGGTGTTTCTCAAGATGAGCAAATTTTTGGACAAAGTTTTCCTTGATATATATGAGCAATGCTTTGCAAGATGAGCACATTTTTTAAAAAATAAAATTTAATTGGGTATATGAGTGAGGTCTTGTAGTAGGAGTAATACATATTGGCTTCTTATCTGTCAAGATTTGGTAATCCCTTCTTAATGGATGGTTCTCCCTTACCATGCTCCATCGTAATTGGTGAGCTTAACTTGTGTTGTTAACTTCTGTGTGAGCATATATTGTTTACCAAAGTGTCATGTCAGGGATGGCTATGGTTGGTTTCACGAATGGCGATGGTGTTCTTTTATTTTCTTTATATTTAATTACTTTCTTTACACACCACTAATGCAAATTCACAAACTCCGTTTTATTAATTAAAATCACTTTATTGAATGATCTAAAGCACTTATATCCAAGAGTGAACATCAAATATTAAATCAATTCTACACAGTAAATTACTACATCAATTGTCGTTCCGTCAATACAATACTACTGTTCCTACTCATCCCTTCGTTCCTTCCTAATTAACTCCTTTCTTCAAACTTAACAAAAACTACACTGCCCCCCTCTCTTTCTGTCGTGACCTGTATATCTCCACGTCCCTACAACTGACCAACGCTGTCCCTTTCGCCCCGCCTTCGTCTTCCCATCTGTCTAATTGCGTAACACCTAACTCTACACGCTGCTGCTATTAATCATCAGTCCTGACCTATTTTCACTGTCCGTGCAATTCGTTTGTCTACTTAATTATCTGTCTATCAGTCTTTCACTCAATCTATCTGTCTATCTATCTAACAATATGACTGTCTATCTATCTATGTCTATCTATCTATTTTAACTGTCCTTACCGTTATGATTGTGTAGTTACTGCAACAATAATCCAAAGGTGAGAAATCCCTCACTTTAAATAAAATCAAGGGAAGTAAAATTTTGGAAACATCATATGAGTGTAAGCGTTCTGTGCAACACGCATTGATAAGTTGAATTTCCACTAATTTCCTACAGAGAAGGCAACAATAAGTAGGTTCCACAATGATATCACACAAAAAGAAACAAAGGCGATCAAACAACAGCATAAGTTCTGCTAGTAATAGCGAAAGATTTCTAACAATATGCTAAATTTGATCCCTTCTTATAATTGAAAAATATAAGTCCTAAAATGTGAATTGTTTCATCAACCTATTGTACTGTAAATGTACTTCTTAAATAAGTCTTTATTCTCACTTTTCTGGAATTAATTTTTTCTCTTTTTCCTTGTAGCTGGCCAAAGCTACTAAACAGCTGATCTGCAACCATAGACTCATCTTATCTGGTACACCAATCCAGAACAACGTCTTAGATCTTTGGTCCTTGTTTGACTTCCTCATGCCAGGATTCCTAGGAACTGAGAAGCAATTCCAAGTTAAATATGGAAGGCCCATTTTACAGAGTAGAGATGGGAAGAGTTCAAATAAAGAACAGGAAGAAGGTTTGATTGCTAAATGTGCTTTCTATTCACATATAAAAGAAAATAGTTGATTTTGCATATGTGTAAATTTTAAGCAATTATAAAGACTTGAATTAACAGCTATTGCTTATTTGGCTTGTTTATATTATTTTTTTTATTTCATATAAATGTTCGTCTTAAAAATCCAATTTTTATTTTAGGTGCTCTGGCGATGGAAGCACTTCATCGCCAGGTTTTGCCTTTTATTCTTCGACGTCTCAAAGAGGATGTATTGCAAGACCTGCCACCCAAAATCATGCAAGACTATTTCTGTGATCTCAGTCCACTGCAGGTATATTTTAATTTCACCTTATTGACTATAAGCTGTGGATTTTTGCTATGCTTCAGGTGGATTGTACTGAATATATTCTTTTCTCTGTTAGGTGTTACTTTATGAAGATTTTGCTAAATCAAGAGCCAAGAAAAGTGTTGATGAAACTGTGGCAGGATGTGATGATGGCAAAGAAAAGAAAATTTCCAACCAGGGAACGACTCATATTTTTCAAGTAAATACTTTTTTAGATGTTTTTAACTTTGTCGATTTAGACAATCATTCTTAAGATTGTCTTCATTAATTTTATTACACTTTCCTATAATTATACTAATCAATATGCTACACTATTTATATTATCTTTATTACAAAAAAAAGCTGCTATGGATACCCATGAAATGGTTTTTTTAATTTTTCAAAGAATTACTAATGTTGTTTTCTTCTAGGCCTTGCAGTATCTTAGAAAAGTTTGTAACCATCCTGCTTTGGTTTTGAACCAGTCTCATCCTAAATATAAGGAAATGATGGCTAGCTTGGTGTTACAAGGAACCAATTTACATGATATTTCACATGCTCCAAAACTGACTGCTTTGAAGTAAGAGATATTCATGTTTTTAGACTGTTTTTGTTACAAGAAAAATAAATGTTAACATTTTTTCTGCAGACATTAGTAATTAACAGATTTTAACTGACTTTGATACTTTTTAAAAGAAAATTTGAATAAATTAATAAATGTGGACATGGTAATCTAATAGTTTGCAACTTGCTTTGTCATTACTCATGAGAACAGTTGTTTTTTTTAACCAATTAATTTTCTTTATATTTTGCAGACAGTTACTCATTGATTGTGGTATTGGTTTAAGTAATGGTAATACAGCATCACAATCAGCCAATCAAGTGGGAGTGGATAGTGTTCCTGTAGTCAATCAACATAGAGTTTTACTTTTCTGTCAATTAAAAAGTATGCTGGACATTGTTGAGAAAGATTTACTCAAGTAAGCTTTTTTTTTTTATTATAAATTTCTTGTGAAATACTCAGCAAATAAAATTATCTTCTTTCTGAAAAGCAGTTGCCATAACTCATTCCCTACCATGAGACGCATTTCAGACATGTAACCTTATAATAAAGCTAAAATGTGAATAAAAAGAATGACATCAATTTCCTGTTTCTATATTTCAAACATCCAATGCTTTTATTTACATTTAAAATATAGTTGGAAAAAGTGAGTTTATATTATATTTGTGTGTTAACAGGTCCATTTTTTTTCACAACGCAAAATTTTGTTTTTATTTCTCTTTACTTTTTATACTATTTTTTTTAATTATTGATGGCGTAATTTCCATGTTTCATTACATTTGTTTGCATTCAGAAAAGAGCCTTACTTTTTAACCTGAGCTAATTTTGTTATAACTTTATATTATCTAATAATCATATCGCTGTAAAGATAAATTATTTCTCTTTAAGTTGATATAAGATATGTTTTTAAATGTCAAGTTACGACACTAGATATTGATGGGGTTCAAAAGCTGGCTAAGAAAAGTCATTTTTCCCGACTTGAAATTCCAAATTAAACTTTGTATTACAAGCTAATGTATGGTTATTGGCATAACTAAAGAAACAAAAATTTATGAGATTTAGCTATGGATTATAAAATGTTTTTTTTTCCTATACAATTAACAAGGTAATTTGTATTTCATTTAGAGCTCAAATGCCAAGTGTGACATTCCTACGACTTGATGGTACAGTGCCTGCTGGCTGTAGACATGACATTGTACATAGGTCAGTTCTATACATATTTACTCTTTTGTTTCTTAAATGTTCATTTGTCTAACATGTTTTAGCTTTCTAATTTCTTTAAGGAATTGTAATTTTTTCTAAATGTTTTTTTTTTATATTGCTTATTTATTAGTAAATTACAAAAATATACATGTATGAAAATAACCATTTTTATATTTGTCTTCATGAAAGTAAACTATAAAGTAAATAAAATAACTCATTATAACATATCAATATCTATATAAGTTGGGAATACTAGAAAAAATCCAAGTGTGGGTGCCCATCTAGATCTATAGATCATATTATTTATTACCAATGTCAAGACATTTAGTTCAGTATATTGTCATCATCCATACTAGGTGCCAGGTATTGTTTTTATTTCCCATGTTAATCCCAAGAAAAATTAGTTCCCATTATAAACATTTCTAAAAACTTATTCTCTTTGTAATTCTCCAAGATGTTAATTCATTTACTCTAAATTATTAAAATTGTGTTTTGTCATGTAGAGTTTATATGTTTGCCGAATTTGACCGCCAAGATGAGATTTAGTAAATATGTTTTTGTTGCCACCCAGCCAAAGATTTTTTTTTAAGGGCCATCACTCGGACCAGAGAACAGACCATGCTCTCACTCTGGACCTTCTGGCTAGTATTTGAGCGCTTTACCAAAGTTAAATTTTATTTGTTTTTTATTTTGTGTAGGTTTAACAATGACCCGTCCATAGACATCTTACTGCTCACAACTCATGTTGGTGGCCTTGGTTTAAACTTAACTGGTGCTGACACCGTTATCTTTGTTGAACATGACTGGAATCCCATGAAAGACTTGCAGGTAAGCTTTTTATTTGTTTTTTTAATCCCAGCCTTTAACTTAGAAAAACCTAAAAGCAATTAACAAATTAATCTTATACAATAATTTTGTATTTACCATTAGGCCATGGATCGAGCTCATCGTATCGGACAGAAGAAGGTTGTGAATGTTTATCGTTTGATTACAAGAGGAACTTTAGAAGAGAAAATTATGGGGTAAGAGTTTAAGATTAAATTTTTCATTAGAACATAAATTACTATATTATGATTGGGGATATATTAATAAAAAGAAACCCTTCAAACACTTTGCTAATGACTAGTTTGATCTCACTGTAACCATTTTCCTGTTGCCTTTAATGTATATATTCTCCTTTGCTGCATTTTTATTACATAAATAAAAACTGATTAAATTTAGTGCTTAGTCCTTATGCAGAATTGTAAATAATCAGCTTTCATAATTTATACCTCAATCAATTTGTCTTATTAACATATCACACGGTATATAATTGCTACTTGTTATCAGGTAATAAGCTTTTAAGCATTTGTACTTTTTTTATCATTTAGCTATAGTTGTAAGTAAAAGTTTACAATTCTCCTCCACTTCTCAGTTCATTCACTGAGTATTATAAAAATAGACTGTTCAGCTGAGACACACTTTCTTACATAGCATTTTTTTCCAAAAACGTGTTATAATGATGGATATAGTGATACATGTATTTGAATTTTTTTAAAGTCAGACTAGCCTACTATGGTTATAAAACACTTCTTATAGTAAAGTAAGTAAAGTTCCCTTAGCCTTTGGGGTGGCATTGGGAAAGATGAAATTTGTCTGTTGCGTCTGCTAAAAAGGTGTTATATTACAAGCACAATACTCAAATGCTGCATATAATTGTATATATATTGGCGCAATAAGAATTTTAAGCCATACTAGTCTAACCAAAAACAAACGTAGCAAGTTGTGCGTTGGGAAAGGTAGTAAATGTAGAGCAGGAATGGCAATGTCGAATCATAATTCTTCTACGAACCTTAAAAAATTTCTCATGGACCTCTGGTTGCCAACCACTGCAGTCGATTATTTTGATTTTCATAATAAAAAAAACATCATTTATGTCATTCTCTAACAGGTTACAGAAGTTCAAAATGGCTGTAGCTAACACAGTGATAACTCAAGAAAACTCCAGTCTCCAGACAATGGGAACAGATCAGCTGTTAGATCTTTTTATTCTGGATGATAGCAAAAAAGCCAGTGGATCAGCATCCAACGATGAGGAAAAGAAACCATCTAAAAAAGAAAATGTCAGGACCATCCTTGAAGGTTTGGGAGAATTATGGGATGAATCACAGTATGAGAATGAATACAATATGGAATCATTTATGAAGTCTTTGGGTAAATAATTTTTGAGAGGTTGCCTTAAATCATTTCATCCATTATACTGGTTTATCATTTCACTGGCTCTTTTGAGTATTTTGAAAGTTCATTCTTCAAATAGGTACCACAAACTGGCTCAAAATCGTGGTTTTGCGTCACTGTAGTCAATATTTGGATAGTTTTAACTTAATGATTTCTCTACTTAAAACTGATCAAATCTCATAAACAATTATATCATTTTAAAGTATTTTGTAAGCCCTACAATAATATGTAAATTTTAATTACGTAGATTTAGAACAAAAGGTTACATTTTTAAAATGAAAACCATCACCGAAGTCACTTTTTACCGGCCGACGTGCGATCTAATTTGACTATCCTATTTTCAATCTCCGTGCGATTCTGGGCCATTCGTCCTACAGTAATGTCAAATATATCAATGTGTGCGAAAATGAATGCCCTTTACAACCATACTAAACATTTAATTAAATTATATT
This sequence comes from Bulinus truncatus, assembly GCA_021962125.1. Taxonomy (NCBI): domain Eukaryota; kingdom Metazoa; phylum Mollusca; class Gastropoda; family Planorbidae; genus Bulinus; species Bulinus truncatus. The sequence continues at coordinate 509,652 of JAGDYQ010000277.1, forward strand.
TAACGATATTTTTAATATAAAAAAATCATAATAAAAAGTAAATTATTTTGCGATTTTTTAATTTTGTAGGTTTTTCTTTAGTATCATTAGAAAGCCCGTCCATTTTGCTTTTAAAATGTTATAATGAAACTTAATTTGTAAGCATGGCCCAGAATCGCAGAGCGCTAAGCAATAGCATATAACACGCATTTTTCACCCTTCTTGCACGACCGTAAAAAATGGCCGACAATCATGTTGGCAACGCTACACCAGTCACAATGTATAGAACTTTATTGGGACTTAAACACCTAGTTGGTAAGTAAAAACGATAAAAACATGTAGATAAATAGTTACTTTATTTGTTCCTTTCTCTTTTAGCTTTATATCTCTTTGGAAATGTTTATTGTTGTAGTTATAATAACTTTAATAAGATAAACCTCGAGGCCATTTTGATGCTTTTGTACATTGAACGATACCCCTCATGTTTGCGGACACTTCTATTTTTTTCTGGCTATTTCTTTAGAAAGATAATATTATATTCTAAGAGATTATATATATATATATATATTCAAAATTGACTAGTATATATTTTTTACAGTTGTTAGATAGTTTTATTATCTCAAATTAAAACAAATATAACAGGTCACTTGGTCGGTAATTGGTTGTCAATTTAAACATATAGTAGATTGTAGACTGACCGAATTAACATAAAACATTTAAAACAAATAAAACTTTTAATGGTAGGGTCAATAATTGGAAAAATTGTCCTTGATGAAATAGTAGTACTATATCAAGAAGAAATTAGAGTTAAAATCACTAAATGATCAAGAAAACAGTACATTATTTCTAAGTAAGCATGAATTGAAACAAAACAGATGTGTTTTGAAAAGCTCCAGAAATAAACCTTTATTACTATGAGAGGTATTGAAAGATAAAATTTAAAAAGAAGGGAATGATGCTAATCAACAGTGCAGGATTTATATATAACCTACAAAAGCTATAGCTTAGCAGGCCCGTGGCCAGGTCAAAGTAAGCAGGGGGGCACCTTTACTTTTTCTTTATTTTTTCTTCTTTTTTTCTTTTTTAAGCGGGGGGCACTCCATACCTAGCGGGGGGCACGGCACCCCCAGTGCCCCCCCCCCCTTGGCTACGGGGCTGTAGCTTAGGGCCCCCACTTTTTTAGGAGGCCCCCAAAAAATTGTTAGAGTGAGCGATTGTTATCCATGTTTAGATATTTGGCACTGCCATTTAATTTCTGGAATTATAAAGGGCCCCATATCACAAATGACGGATGGCCGAGTGGTGTAGATACTCGATTGTCGACATGTTATCTGGTGCAAAGTCGTCCCACAAGTCCACCCGGCTTTAAATGTGTACCTGAATTAACTTGGGGAAGTAAAGGCGGCTGGGCGTTGTGCTAACACATAATCCCTTCATATGTCGTGGTTATAGAAAGAGAAGAATACTACACTTCATCTGCCCCGATGGCCCAGTAGGGCTAAGGGAACATTTCTATATCCCAAATAGCTTAGGGCCTTATGACGTCTAAATCCGGTCCTACTGATCAATTAAATGGTACATTAATAACTCATTTAAATGGTATATGCTTATAAAATATAATTTAAAATTAAAATTATTTAAATTTCGAAAGTTGCACTTATTTAGGTGAGCTCATGTAGTGGTAAAATGCGTAAATTATTTGTTAGCTTTCCATGACTTATGAAATAATTAGAATATAATTGAAATGTATGCATCTAATGTTACTGTTACTATTGTTACTAATATAACGTTTCAAATAATACTTAATAGTGGATTTTTCCCTAATGAAAAGTATTTTTTATTGATTTTTTAAATGCATGGATTTAACCATCCCGGTACTGTATACATAAAAGTAATTGGTCTAAAGACTATTTTATAGTTAAGAGCTATGTATACCCTACATTTTCATATGTAAATGTTGAATATATACGTAATTGTTCTTTTTTTGTTAATTTTTTAAAATGACCAATTTTTTAGTTTTTTTTTTTACCCCACCTATTTCTAACCTTTATTATATTAAACATAAATAATCTTAAGATATTATGACTATTTGAATGTATAGAGCTTAAGTTACCCTACAGATTGATGTAATTAGTTCTTATGTGTGTTGATTACAATATTTATTATGATTTTTTGAAATGTCACGAATTTTGAAAATTTATCTCCCTTTTTATTTTTTCTAAAAAATGATGAAAACCCATTTTCAATGCTATAAATTTTAATGATATTATAATTTTACACCATTGAAAAAAATTGAGTTTATTCTATGTATATTTGTGTTTGTATTGAATGTAAATGATTTGGTGTACAGGGAATACTTTTGCAGATAACACTTGGCAAAAATGGCCTTTTTGAAGGTGTTGTGAAAAAATTAAAAAGTCACATTTTCAAAAATTTATATCTCTTAAACTATTTGAGCTATAGTAATAAATTTGATGTCCACCATCTTAGATTCTCGAGTTCTTGCAATATTCATGTTGAAAAAAGCTGTAAAACCATTTTAAAAAATCAGTTTGTGGTACCTACTTCAAATGAAAAACAAAAATTGTGTTTATGTTTCATTATTGTTTACATAACGTTAAACAATTAAGGTTTCAAACATTTTTTTTAAGCATTTCTCAGTACTTATTATTCTTGTTCTCGCAATAGTCATTTTTGAATTTTGCCTTTACTTAAGACAAAATTGATCAAATTGTTTTCTTTTTATATAAATGCAACAGTCACTCACGTTGATATTACTTGAATATTCATTTATGTTTGATTCATAATGAAATATTCTGAACAATAAGTAATTGTGCTACTTTTTTTGTTACCTGTTTTGTGAACGCAATTATTATTCAAGATGATTCATACAATTGTATATTATTTTCTTCAAATTAATTTGTTCTGCTCTTTTAGCATTTGTTTTGCAATAATTAAAAAATATACTTGGCCATGTTTCAATGGCATTTTTCTGGTATGTAAATGTATATGTTTGTTGTTTATAATATTATTGACAATTTGAGTTTTTTTATTTTTCTCTTATGTTTTTTTTTTTAATTTTTCTTTGTAATGGGGCTTACAGCATTGTAAATAGGTTATTAAATCAGTTACCTTTAGTGAAGGCTATATCAGTCAACAGGGGAAATAATTTTTTTAAAATTGGAGGTCCTGGCACCGAAGATGGCACTAGTAAAGGGGCTACTTTTAAAGTTTAGGTTATGCTATTCATAAAAAGAGGGACAGTGCATTGAACAAATTTGAAGATTCCTGCTATAAATACTTTTATCCAGATACCAGCCCCCTTCCCTCTGGTAGACATTGAAAAATTAAATGTTTGTTTTTCTTTTTTAACTGCATCACTGTAAATTGTTTTTTATCTCTACGGCTTCCAAATCTATGTAAGTTTCTTTAAATGTATAAACGTTTCATTGGATTTTATTTTAACTCTCTTATTTTAGGATAATACATTAAAAAAAAAAGCAATAAAACTTTTTTATCTGCAATGATCTTTTCACACAATAATAATAATATTTTTCATTTTGGTTATTAAATAACATTGTTTTTTGTTACTATAGTTTCTTTTTATAAGTAATACGGAAGACTATCTGGCTTGCAACTATCCCTATTTTGGATTGTAAATGAGCTTTAGAAATAAAAGGGGCATTATTGATAAATAAATTAAGCTCAAAATGTTCAAAAAGCCACCATGCCCTTTCATCACTCTAAGCTAGATATTCAATGTAATAATTTGGTGATACTTTTGTGAATATCATTTACATCTCAATAGCAAAAATTGATCTTTTAAAAGATATTGTTTTTTTTTACAATAATTTTTTTTTTTTTTTTTTTTTTGGAAATGAAGCAATCTATAAGAATGTATTTTAAGGTCATCAATTTAGTTAAACTCACTTTTGAGTAAATCATTGATTGTAAAACTTATTCATTTTAAATATTTAACATTGTTGCCTAAAAAAAGGATTTCTTTAAATGAAAATGTTTGCAAAGGGTACAAAATATGTATAAGCTGGCAATAAATGAAAAGCATTAAATATTTTTTGAGTCTAGTCAAAAGGATTAAGACGTTGTTGAAGTAAGACTTACCTTGAACACTTGTTTTTGCTACCAGCAAATATATGAGTTAAATTGTACACAAAAAAAAATGTAATAATTTTAATTTTGTTTGTTAAGATTCAGTTTTACCATTGACATGTTTACAATTAAATTTTAAAATAAAAAACATGTGGAAACGTAATCCTGTGTTTGTAACTTCATTTGTTAAATATAGATTTATAAATTGTTTTGGTATTTAAAAATGGTCTTTGTCTAATTAAAAGAAAAATTTCACAATGGTCTTTTAATCATTTTATAGTTTTGGTCAGTGGTTTTTTTTCAACTTTTAACCTTGGTGGCCCACTATGGAAGGTTTTAGTTTTGCTACACAATGAAAAAGAAAAAAACTTCGCTAAAAAAAATAAATTGGTAATTTATTGCATTTAATAGATTTTCCCATTTAATCTGCAAATTTAATAACTTTTAGTTTTGAAACATTTAGAGAGTTTGAGTTTTATATAGGCATATATAAAGTTTGAGTTTTATATAAGCATATATAGATACTGGATCCATTTATAATCATTTTGTCACGACCCACACTTTGAGAACTAGTAGACTACCAACTTTTCATAAGAAATGTTTGAATTATATGGAAATGTTTGAGTTATATTGAAATAATCAATTGATCAGGCAAGTTTGTTTTATTTTGTTCACTAGATCCTTGTTTTTACTGTTCAAAGTGATGAAAATAAATAAAAAGTTTGCAGATATTAAAATACAGCTTTTTTCAAAATGTACAATCATGTATTAACATTGTCAAAATACAAATATAAAGTTGAAAAGTTCTTTATGTATTCTGACAGGCTTCCATTGAAGTTTGAATTAATAATAGTCAGTACAACATCTGATTAATACAGAAGCTGTTTGCATTTTTTAAAATCTTCATATAGATAGGATTCCAATTTTTATTGTAAGGACACCACAGTAAAATAACTCTTGAATGTGAAATAAATACTCTGTGCTTAAAAAAATGAATGAACTAGCTTGTCTGTTCTTTTTTATTTTCTCTTAGTGAGATTTTAAAGGAAAAAAAAGCATGCAGTATTTTTTATCTATTCTAAAAAAATTCATCTACTAATGGACGTAGTTGGCTAGTTAGGTCTTTATTTTTTTTTTAATTCATCAAACCGAAGGTCATTGTGAAGACAAAATCTATAAGTTGATTGATCTAACTTTAACACAAAAAAAAAAGCATCTTGATTTAAGATTGTGTTGAGTTTGAAGCCACATGGTGAAAAAGTAATGTTGGGACAAAACTGTCAACAGGGTAGACCAGGAATAACATGGGATTTTAATAAAGTGCCTAAATTGAAGAAAATTGAAAAAAAAATGTATTTGCAACTTGCCAATACGCTATGTCACCTTATACTTTTACGCTAGTATAATATAGTTTGTTTAGTAGTTTGTTATTTTGGATGGCCATGACAATATTCAGATACAGTGTAAATGCCAAACAGTAAATTGTAAAAAAAAATACAACCAGTGTGTACCGAAGGGAAATAACTACTGGGTGTTTTGAACAAGTGGTGTAGTTGCAGTTCTTTCCATAGGCAAAGGGTAGGTTTCTATAAGGTCAATGAGAGCCACATTCTGTTGTTTTGTTATGGTATAAATATATAGTTTTGACAGTTAAGTACGATTTGTTTGAAAGAAGAATAAAATAATAGTGGGGGAAATAGATTCAGTTAAAGTCACACTAAAATTAACGAAAAGGTGCTTTAAGCTAAGAGGTCGTTCACATATTATATAACGCCGAAGGGGGAGGGTTTGCAAATTTCTTATTTTTGTTATATTTGGGGGAGTTTTTTGTGTTAAATAATGTTATATGGGGAAGGGTAAAAAGCTGACATTTTTTGCGTTATATAATATGTGAACGGCCCCTAAGGTGCCCATTTTAATCATCTTTATATGAACGGGAAAATGCAGAAAGATATCGCGTCAGGTACAGCTCTGGTCAGATATGGTGCAAGTGAAGTGATTGAAGTGAAAAAAAAAAGGATTAAGGTGTGCAGTATGGCAGTGAAGAAATTTAGATGAAGTGCGCACTCATATGAAAAATTTAAACAGGCCCGTAGCCATAGGGGGGCTAGGGGGGCTCAGCCCCCCCCCGTTCATGACCTGAGCCCCCCCCCGTGCATGATTTGAGCTTTTTGACAAAATTTTAATAATAACGGCTATAAAACATCAATCATTTTGTTCAATAAATTAATAATAATAAAAAGTTTATATTTTGGCAATCATTCAGGCTATTTGACTTACATATATAGCTTATCTCATTTTTGGGCATAAAAAAATTGAATCTTATTGAAGTTCACTTCTGGGTTTTTTGGGCAGCATTGGCGTTTGGGGCTTCAACAGCCGTGTGTGAGACCAGTTTCTAAACCCTCACACGAATGCTCATCCCATATCGCAGATCAATGTTACAATGCGTCTAAGCAATCTTTTCCTGCTTGCATTTGAAACAGATTTAACAGACAATCTGAATGCTGACGCATTTTTAGGTAAATTCAGTGCTAAACCACAACGTTTGCAAATTTGAAACGTATTATAATATACGTTCGCAACCAGTGCCGACGAGTGGGGGGGGGGCAGGGGGGCCAATGCCCAGGGGCCCGGCGAGTTTTAGGGACCCGGACTGAGCTGGCCAATCAACTTTTTAAAATATTAATATCAGCACGGGGACCCGTGTCACCCCTGCCCAGGGGCCCGAAATTTCTGTCGATGGGCCTATACGCAACCTTGTAATAGTTTTATATATTGATATCTTCTGAGGATAACTAGCAACTTAAAGTTAATACAATAACACTGACTTCTGACTTCATTTTTATGCATATGTATAATAAAATAATAAAGTACAAACTCCGTGATTTCTGAGTGATGTTATTTAATTTGCAAATTTACTTTTTAGCAGAATTAATTTTATTTTAAATTGAATAATTGCGACTGTTGTTGTTGATAGATCTGTTCTTTGTTTTCAATATTTTATAAGAAATATCACACAAATAGCTAAGCTATATTCATGCATCTTTGTCGTTCTTCCCGGGTTGTACGTTAAACAAACAGTATAATAATATAAATCAGGTATCTATTATGTAACAATTGTGTAGCAGAACAATGGTCACCATGCCCCCCCCCTGTTATCGCAAGTTTAGGTAAGACATCATTAAATTATCGAAATATTTTTTGTTCTAAGACCAATTTTCAACAATGAAAACAGTTTTGCCCCCCCCCCCCCGGGCCGGGTCAAAGTTTTGCCCCCCCCCCCGTCAAAGTTGTCTAGATCCGCCTTTGTGTCCCCCAGGATCATTTCTTCGGCAACCCCCCCCCCCCCCCGAAAAAATTTCTTCGCCCCCCCCCGAAAATGTCTTCGGCCCCCCCCCCCCCAATCCAATATTCCTGGCTACGGGCCTGAATTTAAATATATAAATCTTATGGTTGTGCTGCCTGTGAAAATATTTATAGAACTTTGGATGCATTACAAAGCTAAATCTTGATCGCAATTTTAAAAATTGTAATTTATGATATGACATAACGAAAACTTCAAAATATTCCCGACTTAGACGTGTCTCCAGACTCGGTTCATTGAAAAATTTACCAAAGTATACTAAAAGTAATTTTTCTTCAAATGCAATTGATTTACATATTGACAAATTAAGGAATATATCTGGTATTCATTTTTAAGTCATCTGAATTTCTATAAAATATTTGTATCGTATTAATATTGAGTAGGCTACATTTTAATACTTTTACTCATCAGACATCAGCAATTAAACATTGGTGGAACGACGGCCATAAATTTTGGACCTCAGGAACCAAAAAAAAATTCATTTATTTCTATTCATGCAAAAACACTTATTTAATATGTGTGTGTTTATTAAATCATGACAAAATAATTTGCTCTATAGTGGTTTTGTTTTATTGAAAGAAAACGTATATGATAAATAGATTTGATAATAAACGACTAATTTCCAGTTTTTTTTCTACCAAACTTTTCTCCGATTTATGCTCGGCTCAAAGTTATGAAATATGACAGCATTATTGTTAAAAGTACTTGAACAAAAAAAGATGAAAAAGACATAAATACACGAACTGATTTTTTTGTTATTTCTATTTAATTAGTCAAGAAAATATTTCATGTCATTGGTTTCTTTCATATTTCATAACTTTCCTTTTTTTATATTGATCTACATGTATTGTAGGCTCCGTGTATTGACCTACGTGTATTTTAGGCTCCGTGTGTAGACCTACATGTATTATAGGCTCCGTGTGTAGACCTACATGTATTGTAGGCTCCGTGTATAGACCTACATGTATTTTAGGCTCCGTGTGTAGACCTACATGTATTGTAGGCTCCGTGTATAGACCTACATGTATTGTAGGCTCCGTGTATAGACCTACATGTATTTTAGGCTCCGTGTGTAGACCTACATGTATTGTAGGCTCCGTGTATAGACCTACATGTATTTTAGGCTCCGTGTATAGACCTACATGTATTGTAGGCTCCGTGTATTGACCTACGTGTATTTTAGGCTCCGTGTGTAGACCTACATGTATTATAGGCTCCGTGTGTAGACCTACATGTATTGTAGGCTCCGTGTATAGACCTACATGTATTTTAGGCTCTGTGTGTAGACCTACATGTATTGTAGGCTCCGTGTATAGACCTACATGTATTGTAGGCTCCGTGTATAGACCTACATGTATTTTAGGCTCCGTGTGTAGACCTACATGTATTTTAGGCTCCGTGTGTAGACCTACATGTATTGTAGGCTCCGTGTATAGACCTACATGTATTTTAGGCTCCGTGTGTAGACCTACATGTATTGTAGGCTCCGTGTATAGACCTACATGTATTTTAGGCTCCGTGTATAGACCTACATGTATTGTAGGCTCCGTGTATTGACCTACGTGTATTTTAGGCTCCGTGTGTAGACCTACATGTATTATAGGCTCCGTGTGTAGACCTACATGTATTGTAGGCTCCGTGTATAGACCTACATGTATTTTAGGCTCTGTGTGTAGACCTACATGTATTGTAGGCTCCGTGTATAGACCTACATGTATTTTAGGCTCCGTGTGTAGACCTACATGTATTGTAGGCTCCGTGTATAGACCTACATGTATTTTAGGCTCCGTGTGTAGACCTACATGTATTGTAGGCTCCGTGTATAGACCTACATGTATTTTAGGCTCCGTGTGTAGACCTACATGTATTATAGGTTCCGTATATTTATTCAGATCATTATTATCTTCAACTCACTGTGTGATAAAACATTTCCCCCTTCCTCGGCCCAGTATCATGTGAGGAAGGGGGAATGGGGCTAGAGGAAGTGTCAAATACTGTAAGTGTGGGCTACTTGCCTAACTATAACTCTGTTTCTAGGTATGTCCGTCTTTTAGTTGTATCTTTTGTGGGTTTCCGTCTTATGCAAAATAAATCAGTCTTTCTTCAAATTCCTTATCCGATCTTCTCAAGTTTGAAAATGGCGTCTTAAAAAACATAATTATGAGGGTTTTTTTTTTCTATGTGCATTATGTCTAAACTGATTAGATTCTTCGGTCCCACCTCCCAATGTCACCCAGACCAAATTCTTTAAAGTTTGCTCTTGGCCGGACTGGCGGGTGGTCTGAAGTCATTTCCGCTGACATACAGAATTACATGGTCATTGCAGTTTTACATTATATCCATTTATCTAAACTGTAACCACCATTATATGCAGTAATTCAAAGAGAAGTAGATGTAGTGTGCATATGCACCCAAACAGGGGAAGTAAATGGTTCCTAATACTTGATTGTCAATATGCTCTAAGCATTTTCCAACGTTTTTAAAGACCAATTTTATATCTCCCATACAGGACTTACCTGACCAATCGTTTGTGTTTAGCCACTCCCACAAATGACTTTAGTGACCAATGTCCAACATGGTTGGGTTATTTCTTTTATTTGTCTGGCAACACTTACATATTTGCTAGATTGACAAGAGATGTGAGATTGACCAGCTGTAGTTTTATTAGGCAGCTACACACATCTTGGTACCCTCCCCCGAGTGAGGATGTGGGGGGGGGGGGGCAAAAAGATTTGATAAGTAGAAAAATTACGTCACATATTCACACAATTTTGTGTCCATTGCTAAAACATTTCAAAGACCAAATACATGTACACATATTTTTAACATATATTTTAAAAAAAAACGAAATAATAATTCAAATATTAAAAAAAAATTATATATTTTGAAACAAAGAAGTAATTCAAATATTACTTTAATATGTTAACAGGGTCAAAATGCCCTGTGGTCCAAGTGGCCATAAATAAAACTCTATTTTTCAATATGTTACAAAATCTAAAAGTTTGTTTATCTTCATATTCATACCAGAAAATCTAAATGTAAAATTGAAACAATTTTTATTCTCTCTTTATTTTCTTAATATTTTTTTTTACAGGTGCGTTGCGAAAAAACAATTTTTTCAGGTAGTCGTGAAAACGAAAAGTTTTCAAGGTGGCTAAACAAGGGATGAAAGTAAGAGAACCACTCGTATGTCAATTAAATTAACGATGATTAGGGACAATGATATTCCTTGATTACTCAAAGCTAGATTTTAATACAATGTGCATTTCTCAGACTAATGTGTGATAATGATTTTTTTGAAGAGTTTTAAACAGACATTCGTTCTTCACAATGAAACAAAACAAAAAGTTGTGACCTCAACATCAAAATATTTGAAAAGCTAAATAACAAAAAAAAAAGCCATAATTAAATGTTGAAATATTTTATAATCAGGATTAGATATGGTAAACATTTTGTCATTATCAAATACCATGGAGATGTACAATCTTAAATAATATTTGTAAGGGATGAAAACTTCATGTCACAATAAATAGAGAACCAAAACATAACAAAAACACTCTATTGCTCTCTTCAGCTTAGTAAACTGAGGGCATTTTCAAAAAACTTATGTTGACTGCATGAGGCTAACCACTTCTTCACATTGGCTGGGGGACTTGTTGACTGACCACTCTGTTGCAAAGCTGACCAGCAACATATATCAGCAGTACTTGGTTCCTCACCATCCAGCCAATTCTTTTTCCCCAGCAATGAGTTTAAAGTTCTCACTGCTGCAGACTTTTCTTTGGAGTTTCCTTCTAGAATCTGAAGTTGAGCCAAATCAAGCAACTCATCTTGTTGGGTTGCTCTCACAATGTCAGCCTGCTCCCATGAAGGGTTTAACAGCCTGGCCAGATACCTTGCCACATTCACCTCCCCTTGAATGGCTGTCTGCCTTGTAGGATCTACAATCAACTCCGGGCCATAAGCCACTAGAAAGAAAAAAAATTAATAAAATGAAATAATACTCAGGAGGAAAAGGAAATTCATTATGATACATTTATTTATTATAGTGACAACCAAGAATTAATTGATACATAAATGTAACATCTTTTTTTGCATTATAAAATGCACACCTTTAAAGGGATACATTTTTTTTACCTTTACTCAAACAGAGGAAATTAAAATCTAAATAAATTTAAAAATATAACGTTTCTCAACATTATCAAAATTACAGATAAAAATATTTCAAGGAGAACATTTGTCAAGCAGACATAACATTCAAGGGATCTTTTAAAAAAAATCTACAGTTCTATGTAGGCTACCTTTTTTCCAAACAAAATGTATGACGATTTGACTTTCTGATCTTTTATTACCATTCGATGCCAATAGATTTTGTAGTTTTTCTGGCACTGTGCCCGTAACACTGGAGTGAGAATATGTAGTCTTCAGAACTGTGTACTGAGAAGACAGGCGCTCACACAGAATGATCAGAGATAAGGGGATGCTGCTTGGGTCAACATTGATAACTAGGTCAAGAACACTGCCACTCTTGAGCTGTGTCAAACAAAAAAAGTTCTTTATAACATTTCTTGAACAAATTCTATTTCCTCACAAGTAGGCTATAATGCATAAAATATCCAATTTTACCAGATTTCGTTAAGAAATTGAAAAGCCCCCCCCCCTACCCCCCCTTTTTTTTTAAATATCATAAAAAGCTAAATCTGAATAACATATTTAATAACAGTTCCCACTGCATTCATCAAGACAGCAACCAATTCAAAATTTGATGTAACATACAAATCAATAATATTGTACAAGTAAATAATTACATCTGTTTTTTTTATTATTATTATATTGACATTATTATTTCAATTGAGTGGTCATAATGAATGTACTAAAGTCCATGGATGTTAACCTGTGTGGGTATTTATAAATAAATGATAGCAGGTTTGGTGCATTTAATTGTCAAAATAAATCAACAAGATATTCTTTATAGCAGTGTTCCGGTCAATTACCGTGTCATGTTTTTTTTTTGAAAGCCTGTCTCTGTTTATGCACCAGGTGTCAATATTTTGTGGTTAATAATATTTTTTTCTGAGACAGTACCATTCTTGGGACCATCCTGGTGTATTATAAAGTCACACATGCTAATGTCAAAAGGTGACCTATTTTTGTAGTGGTGAGAGAAATATAGTGCTACCAGTAAACAAAGCTGTTGGCACCCTCAATATCCCTCCTAGGGGATGCACATGGAATTATGGGAAATTAAGTGCTCTGGCCTACCTTTACCCATGTAGTACAAATAAGAGCTAAACATTTCAGTTAAACTGAATAACGGGTGTAAGGAATGATAAGTCAGATATGTCAGCCAGAATATAAGCTATGACATAGAATCTAAGGAAATCAGATCATATGGCAATAAAGAGGCTTTTAATACTAGGATAAAGTTCAAAGTGAATATAATGCTTTGAAAGTGAATGAAAATGGGAAGAAGGTTGGCTAAACAGGTACAGTTAACTAATTATATTACTTTTCAGAAAAGTAACAACCCAGGTAAAATTAAATTCATTGTTGTGGAAATCAAGTTTGGAGAGCTTATAGTAGAGAAAACCCAATGAAGAGATAATGCAATAAAATGATAAAACCCCCGCCTAAAAAAAAATATAATTATCCATCAGATGAATGTGGTAAAAATTTACCAGTAATGTACCCCACCCTCACCCAGCACAGATCAAAATGTGTGGCTGCCAGACTAGAAGAAATAAGTCCCTGTACATACCATGGGCTGACACACAGCACCAACTCTGGCAGGTGGTGCAAGTGTTGTTGATGCCACTGATGCTCTCTGTGATGGCTCTGAAACTTTGACCTGGATTACTGGCTCCAGCGTTTCTGTGACTTTGTATTTGCCCGCTAGTTTTGAAACCGAACACTGCAACTGCTCCAGGCGTTTCAACACATCATCTTGATGCTTCTCCAGGTTGGCTATTGGGGTGCTGGCGGCTGATGTTGATCCCTGGACAAACAAAAAAAAAAAAAGCAATGTTAGGTTCTTCACAATTAGTTCAACAAAACAACCACAACAGTAAAACTGTACATGAATGCATTTAAATAAAAAAAGAATTGTTTAAAAAATTTGTTATGGACATCAGAGAAGTTATTTTAGAATTATCTCTCATAATGCGTACAATGTAAAAAGAAGCAGCAGATTAAATAAAAGAAACATTCCTTAGCACAGGCCAAATGACAATGTGCAACTTAGATGAATAATTATCATCAAATTGTTGTTTAGAGTGAACACTGAGTGAGATGGTTCATTCCCCACTTTTTTATCAGAATGTACATAGCAATGAAATATATTTCACATTTCCTTCATCTGAACTATTCACTGAAGTTGTTGACAATATTTAAAGCAATTATTACTTGTTAATAGCTAAGAGTTGATAGTACATTCAATTCTCAAATAAAATCAAACCATGGGACATTCACCACAACAGCTTATGTTAATTGTACTAGATAAAAGAAAGCTACATAGTCTAAAAAAAACTTCAACAACCTTCAGTTATCTCCACAATAATATTAAAAACAAATTCAATGACATCCTATATGAAATAGATCTACAACAAAAAAAGTCAAGCTGTGGGAATTTGTAGGACAGCTGATCAATTTTTAGCACACCTGTGGGGGGTGGGGGGGGGGGGAAATCATTCATTCCACTGGCAAGGAAAAATAAAGTAGACATTTTTTGGTGAGTAGTGACTGTAAGGTAAGAACTATTGGCACCATGTGCATAGTTTAGGCCTGCTAAGTAAATCAAAATACACAAGTGAATGACTACCACTTGCTGGGTGTATTCCGAAAAATTCATAAATTAAAAATGTCAAAAACTAATAGTACGATAGGAAGTATATGAAATCTGTAATTTTATTTTTCTAGACTATACCTGTACTTAACAAAATACAAGAAACCAACTGATTAGCTGTGGAGTGACAATGTTGGGTGGGTGGGAGGCCGCTACAAGTTACACTGTAGTCAACCTTAAAGATGGCAGTATGTATGTCTATATTGTAGAACTCAATGACAAGTTCACATTCCGGCTGTTCTAATAATTTAAAGGTCAGCGTTGAACACGATCGTCTCACTACACACAGTTCATCGGAAACAACCACCACACCCCCACCACCTACATTATTTACCGGCACCGTGCACTGCATCGCCGCTCACCGTTACAAAGGGAGAGAAATCGGTAACAATGTCGAGGGTGGATAACAAACAGACTACACAAGCAGGTTACCTACCCTCCCCAAAACTCCAAATCTAGACGCATTGCTCTAGAAACGAAATAAATAAATGGCTAGGTTGATGACGCAATCTGAAGACGTGAATGTATTAACGAGAATCAGGTTTACTTCGGCACACACACAAAGATAAACTGTACAAACATTCTCCATCGGAACAAGTAATGATTAGAAGACCGGTGTTCGGCTCAGTTGGCTCACGGCCGGAATTCAAATGGAATGAACAAATCGCCAAGTCCGTTACCGCAAGATGTAATGTTCTAAATCAATGCATTAGCCAGAGTTGTAATAAAATGGCCATGTTGTTTTGTGTTTCCCCAAGTTATATGGTTCAAAGGAACAAGGTATATTCAATTATATTCAAAAGAACACACACACACACGCACACAGAAAAAAACATATCAAAGACTTAAATTTGTTTTTTATAACAGAGCCAGGGGGACGTTTGATACCTTTTGTGTTTGGTTTCCTTCTGGACCCGACGAGAACTTGGCCTGTGTTGCTGGCGACGGGGTGGCGTTCTGGATGCTGTACGTTCGGACGATGTACTCCTTGCTCAGTATTGTGGCTGGGGACAGGTCCTCGGAGTACGTCTGACACTCTTTGTCCACCAGCGTCCGAGAATGGCCGAACACGTGATGCTCTTCCGTGTCCGAAACAGTCGAACCACGGTGGCCGTCATTGCCCAGCCTCGCGCGGTGAGCCGGGGACAGTTTGGGGTGCGGCCTGGGCGTGGTGGACACGATCTTACAGTTGACCGGCTCCATCTTGTCCTGGAGCCGCATGAGGGACGAACGGCTGCCGGTTCGGCTCAGTGTGCCGGTCAGCGCCGGGTCGTACATGGGCTCCTGGCACTTCTCCGGGGACTCGCTGTCGCATGCGCTCAGCATGGCTTCGTCCTCGGGGTGCTTCTTGGCGCATGTCCGCAGAGCGTGGCGCACATTTTGGGCGCACCTGGACAGGATATTCCCCATTTTGAACACAGATATATATATATATATATATATATATATATATATATATATATATATATATATACACACACACGCGCGCAAAAATAAAATGTGTTAGACTTATCTCCCCTCACTTCTCAGTCATGTGTGAGCTATCTAGCGTACCGCACGTACTAAAGAAGAAAACTTGTGAAAAACGAGAGAGAAAAAACAAACACCCAAACGTTTTATGATATTGTGAAGAGCGCTATCTCTCTCTTATCAAACTTCTTGAACGGAATCGACATGAACGACCACAGGGGAGAGAAGTGATGATAAACACAAGACTAGCAACTCACTTCACATCCGTGGGACACACTTTGAAATACCAGTATTTTATTATAGGAAGAGGAAAAAACGAAAACGTAACTCTAGAGTAAAAAAAAAAAATTAAGTTCCCTATAGAAGTCAATTAATAAGTACAGAAGCGGTAAGACTTTCAGTTATAAGTTCCCGTGTGTTCTGAAATCACAAATTCTCGCACTGTGGAACGATTCCAAACTCATCTCTTACACCCCCCTCCAACCACACATCATCGGAAACAACACATCGCGATATAGCTCCACCTCCCATCTAGTGAGCTTTTAGAAACAAAAGTACGGCGTTAATTCATTAATAACGCCAGCACACACCAAGTCTCTGTGCCGCTTACACGAGACTAGACATTCAGCACGTCACGATGAAATAACCAGGGGTAATGTGCGAGGGCTGCATGCTCAAGTATTACAGCCATGGACTTAAGATGTAAACAGAACAGGTAAATCCAAAATGTAGCCAGGTGCCGGGGTTGTTTACAAGATAAACACCAGAAAGTAAACACCACAATGTCCGAACCGAAACAGCCTGACTGAAAATAGGTGACGGTCTTTGTTTAAATAATCAGTGTACACAATTACAAGAATTCACTTGTTGTTCTCCTCATCCATAATTTTAACCCCCTCACGTTCATGTCAGTTGCTTTTTTCTTCATCTTCATGTCATAAAAAATAAAAAAAGACCAAATAATTTTTCCATCACCTTGGTACCCGCAGTAGCGATACGAAGCGCGCGAAGTAACCCAAGTCTTGCACTCGGCCTAATGTAGAGGCGCAGTTTGCTACGCGCGAGCGACGCGCGTCTGCTGCCTGTTGGCGCCAACAACATTTAAAGTTTCCGCTAAGAGCCATAAAAAAAAAAATCAAACCCATGAACAAAATTTTTAGCGTACGGACTTTCGATTTAACCTTCCCCACTTTCCAGATGTTTTTTTTTAAACACGGGGGTGGGGGTGGGGTCGGGGGGGGGGTGTGCGCTCACTGTCACACAGACAATCCACGCCCCATATTTTTCACGGCACCACAAAACTGATAAAAAAAATAATTCTTTATACAGACCTCTACACAACAACTAACATCTTCATACTTTTATTTAGTTCAGTGTAAGGGGAGTTACGTTCAGACACACGTCAATCTGATACATCTGACGCGAGATTGTGAGTGGAGTAATCTATACCGGGTACCATTTTAACGGCTGACACACTGAGCGCTAAAACTCAGGGTGGTAGATCGTTATATGTTTTGTGTAAATTTTTTTTTTTAAATGTTTAGCGTACTGTGGTGGTAAAAGTTAAACTGAGCAATTGTCGTTCGTCAACGACAACCATTGACTAAAATACCAACACCACTTATTCACACACACAAATAATATATCTATCTCTATTTATAAGACGCATTTGCTGACTGTCTGTCTGTTCCCTTATAACTCAAGATACAGACAACCAAATAACGTGAAATTTGGTACACATAATTACATGGGGAAGGTCATGGGACAGGTTTCGTTTCATCTCGATGGGTAGTTTAATTGTAATTTATTATTTTTATTTTAGAATTTTACTGTATTAAAGTAATCTCGACGGCGCCATACATAAAACTCCTCTGTGACGTCATTTCCCTATGATGCATTTTTAAATTCTCCTACTAATAAAGAACTTGCGCGCTGGTGCTGTATTGTGCCTTTGTGATGCAAAGAATTGTTGATGTTTTTTCATGCTCCCTGATTTGTACAGTTTGAGGAAGGTAAAGGAATGAAGAAGGATTTTAGAAGAAGTGTGAAGCCATAATAATATATATATATATATATATATATATATATATAAATAGAGAGAGAGAGGGAGGGAGGGAGTGATAAAGAGATCGAGGGGGCAGGGGAGAGAGAGAGAGAGGAAAGGAGGGAGGGGGAGAGAGAGGGAGATGAGAGAGAGAGGGAGGGGGAGAGAAAGGGAGGGAAAGAGAAAGGAAGGGAGGGAGAGAGGGGGTAGGGAGGGAGATAGAGGGGAGGGAGGGAGAGAGAGGATGGGAGAAAGGGAGGGAGAGAGAGATAAAGAGAGAGGGGGCAGGTAGGGAGAGGGAATGAGGGAGGGGGGAAGGGGGAGGGAGAGAGAGGGGGAAGGGGGAGGGAGAGAGAGGGAGAAAGGGAGAGAGGGGGTAGGGAGAAAACAGAAGGTAAACAGAAAACCTTATTTTAAACCCGAGCTAAGCCGGGTACTTGCAACTAGTATATATATATATATATATATATATATATATATATATATATATGTACGTACATACGTATTATGTACATACAGTCGGCTGTTATACCCTGCGTTGACAGAGAATAAAGCTGCCATGTGACACCCCCAACTAATAAATTAAACCGTCATTTATCTATTTACAAATTAATTAGGTTACATACCACCAGGTGCAATAATACAAAATTGAATGAAAACAACACAAAAACGTTAAGAAAGTAGAAATGAACGAAATAACAAAATAAAAATTGAGAACTGTAGTAACCAGTGACTAATAAGAACTTAAGCGAAAAAAAAGGGGGTGGGGGGCGATAAAGGGAAATAGGGTAGGGGGCGATCACACGGCGACTTGGAGAAAAAAAAACCTTGGTTACGTAATATGGTCAGTTAAGATGGTCATTCACACAGGGAGGGGAGATGAAGGTTTTTACATGGGGAAGCAGGGTGGTTGGGGTGTTAATATATCACGAGAGTGAACATTTTTATACTTGATCCTAATTTGCTATTGACATGTCTTTTAGGTGTATTACAGATAAGGATTAACAGAATCCAGCTTTGGAAACTATTCACTAGATTTAACAACACACCTTATATCAGAAAATAATGGTCCAGATTTTTTTTTTAAAAAGTGTATCATTTGAAATTAAAGGGAAATAATCGGTCTAATTCTTGGATTAATATTGTAAGGTTTGTTTCATGCATGGGGGGGGGGAGGAGGAGGGGGGAAGGAGGGGGGGAAAGAGGAAAAGAGTACATTTGTTGAAATAGGTAAATTTTACTTAATTTTCTGAAATTTCATAGCTTCAATTAAAATAGTGAAAATTAACAAAAAAAAAAAGTGAAAAAAAAAAAATCTTTGCAGTCAGTGCAAGAAAAAACATGCAAAAATTAAGCCTGTAAAAACAGTACGTTTTAGAGCATTTTCATGTATAGAGAGGGAAGTAAGTCATGTTTAATAACTGTTACAAAAATAAATAATGATTACGCCCCTTTGTTTAGCTTATAATCAATATATAATATATAAGCCCCTTAGGAGCCCTGGATCCCAGCCCTGAGAGGTCATATCGCGAAATGAGCTTTTGATGTACACATGGCAGGCCAAGACCTACAAAATGATATATACATCATGGGTCTAGGACTTATGGTTGTTGAGATCCAGGGTGATGACGGACAGACAGACAAAAAGGGGACAATAGAGCATTTTTTTCCGAAAATGCTCTAAAAACAAAAAACTTTATTACCATTTAATGGTATCAAAAAAAACATAATTACAGGAATTTTTTCTTTAAGACAGAGTCACAATCCAAATCGCTAGGACCTTCTCTGTTATTTTTTCTAGCATCTCATGAATTTGATGCCACTTTGGTAGTGAAAGAACAGATTTTCTAATAGCAGCTTTTTTTTTTCCAATTGTGGATTAGACTAAATCAAAATGTTTTGCAATAGCAGTCAATCTTTCCCTGATCTAAAATTGAAATTTTCATTGGAGACAACATCATGTGTAGGGCAAAAAGTTAAGTTTTTCTCACAGGTAGGTAATTAAAAGAGTGACCTAATCTGCCCCCTGTCCCCCCATCAGACTAAGAGGACTATTGCACAAGTGCCCATCTCTAACAACCACAAGTTTATTTGTGCTTCACTGTGAAATAAATTAGATACCAGCACGTTACTGATTTTAAATGTCTATAAGCCTGAATATTGAAGGAAAAAAGTGGTACTAGTAAAATGTACCAATGTTCTGGTTGTTTTGAACCCCCAGTCTATATAAATTCCATATGATTTTAATTTTCACTCATTGACAAGTCAAAATGCTAAAGAATAAAAAAAAAAAAATAAGCAAAGGAACGCACAGAAAGCATTGTCAAAAGTTGTCTCTAACTTTAAGCAAATCATTCTCTATTCTACCTACAAATAATGTTGAAGAGAAAGCTTTTGTAGATTTTTCTGTCTCTTATGATAAATATATATATAAGAAAAATATTTTTTTCCACACAAAGTTTTAAAAAGATAAAATCAATTTAGACCTATGTGGCACATCCAAAGAAGTAATGTGCAATAGAGATTTAAGTATATGATTATGATATAATTCTTATAAAATGCAATATCACATCCATCCAAACCATATAAAAAAAAATAATGCCATGCAAAAAAAAAAGAGTGAATACAGCAATGAAATGCTGATTACAAATTAATTCAATTTATCTATAACATTTTCTTAAGGTAACAACAACATGATGGATTTATTGACTTTTCACACATAGTTTAATATCATGATAAAATTTTTAGAGTGTTAGCTAGATAAATAAATATAGGGATAATGAAACACACATAGTTTACAAAATTTTGATTTTGAACAATAATGTACATTTGTTGGATAGTAAAGCATTTTCAGCTTTTTTTTCGGACATTCCAGACAATTTGTACCCTGCTTTACGGTGCGTAATAGACAGCACATTTTAATGATTTTTATAACATAACTAAAACAAATTAAAAAATTTTTTGGGTTACAGAAATACTGAACCCACTTATCTCATTCTTAATAATTCTTCAGTGTCAAATAAATACCCTAAACTGATAAAGTCATAGAAAAAAATTATCATATTAGCCTAAAATTTTTACATTTTTATAATAAACATCGAAACTGAATCAAAATATAGCTACAGGTCTTACGCAATAATGATGTACAGACATTCTCCGGCACTAAACAATCATTAACTTTAATACGTTCACATGGGGCGTCAAAACAAAAAGGTACATGAATTTTATATAATAGAAAAATATATCTTTGAAATAAGTGTTACTGATTATAATACTGGTGTATCAGTCTATTGATGTTTGCAGCATCCTCCTTTCCTTTATTTTAACTGGCAGTTGTAATACACTTTTATATATTTATAAAAAGTGCAGCTAAAGCATTGAGACTAACAATTTATGGTGGAACTGTTTCATAAAATAAACATTCAAGAAGGAAAAAATTAAATTCAGCACTGACAAAGGGTCTTAAGGTTCTCCAACAGGTTAAAAAAAAAAGGCAGGTGCTGAGAGTTTTAAGATTAAACCTTTTCATAGCAATTTTTTTAATACTTCCATTGTTTTTAAACATTTTCCTACACTGGTGTGAATATTCCGTTTAAATGTTACTTTTGTTTATTTTATTATAACTTTTCCCAGCATCACTTATTCTGCAATATTTCAATGGATTTCTTTATGACCCAGTCATATAGTTATATAAAAGTGTTTGGGGGGTAGGGGGGGGTTGGAACAAGGCACCTCATTATAAAAAAAATAGCACATTGATGCAGAATTGAATAGTCATACATTTTTTTAAAATTATTTTTAATAGTGGTGTATATATTTCTTTAATTATTTTTTAGAATTATTTTTATTTGTTTTCATAAAAGATTATGGGTTTGAAACATACATTTTCAAAAGTATAGGTGACAAATGATGAAGGTTTATGTTGTTATTAGAGGGACCATTTATTGATATACCTACAAAGTTTCATTGAAAAATAGTTATTGGCACATGGAAAATTTGTATTGTCAAAAAGGTGTAAAAATTGATGCCATTATAACAATTTAAACACAGGTTGCATTGACAACAAGGGAGACAATTTTACTGCAAGCCCTTTGTTTGAAATAAAATTTAGATACATGTACATGTATAAACTATTCCCTTGAGAGGAATCATTTTATAACATTTAAATTTTTATAACATTCAGTTATTAATTTCGGAAATGACTCACAAGACATGTGGGTCCAATAATACAAAAAATACACTATTTAATTACTTAAGATCCAATGAACATTTGATAACACAAAAAACTATTAAGTCCATAAGCTTTCTATATGCAACTGTCAGTGTGTTAAAAGTACTATGTTGTCTCAGTAATGTTTGTGGAGAGTGTCATATAAATATTTTGGCATGATTTTGGTGATACTCTCCATCTTGGTCTGAGAGACATACCATGATCTAAGGGGAATAGATTATTGGGGTTCTCTAGTCAGGAAATTAAAAAAAAAAAACAATCTTTTTGCGAGGGTGGTGGTGCTGTGGTCAGTACTACGAGACCGTAGTATTCACAGCTGGAGGTGGTGATGGATGTGGTCGGCACACAACACCCTTCTACTCTGTCCCACTCAGGCACACCTACGCAGCTTGCCATTTTGGTCTGAGGGTACAGGCACACTACACCCTCCCCTCTGTCCGAGTGGCAGGAAAAACCCCTTGCCTTGCCATTCTGGCCGATCAGCAGTACACACATCCTGCTGGTCTGGCCATTTTAGGCAAGTCTTAAAACCCTCTTTTCTGCCATCGCGGCAGATGATAGCGGGACTTTTAGGGACTTCACACACACTAGTGTCTCTCACAGCAATTGTCATTCTAGTTGATGGCGCCAATTGCCACATAAAGAGGAGGAAAGGGTATGGCATGTGTTTTACACCATATTACTTGAGTCTGTCACACAAGTCGTTCCCTTCCTGTCAAGCACCTCACATCTCAAGATGACAAATGACAAAGAGTCTTGCTAGAAGATTTTTTTTTCCTTTTTTTTTTTTCCACATAGTTTTCACAACTTTAGTCCAAAAGCTTGGCCTAATAAATCATAGTCTTACATTTTTACTAAAGTATAAATAATTTTTTTGCTCTTTCAATTACCTTTGGTGTGATACTTTGTTTAGTAAAACTGGTTAACATATGAAAAAAGTGTATCAGATTATATATCACATACATGATAATTGATATATTTGGACACAGTTTTTCTTCTTGGTCAAGAGTAAGTAACTGCAACTTCAGTAACGTTTGCAGAATTGTCTGATTTTAAAGTTTTCATACAATTGGAAAACTCTTGTTGTGCTCTTTCTAATTATATATAATACATTCAGATTACCTAGTTACAAGTAACATGTTCAATTTTAGACAGAAATGGTTGTTGGTCCATTAAATTAAAAACAAATCAATATGTGTGCTTTTACTTACAAACATTCACTACAGTATAGTAACCGTAGCCACTGCGTTTAGATAAATGTGTCTTTCAGTTAATTTTTTTTTTAACAGTGATCAGGGACAGGGTAGAAATAGTTTCAAATTATGAGAGGGTGCTTTACCCCAGTTTAACTCATACAAGTCTAGTCACTTATGCCCCCCCCCCCCCACTTCCACGTGTATCGCGGGACCTATTTCGACGATAGTATAGGGCTTCTTTTGTAAATCTTAAGACATAATTTAAGTTAGTTACATAGATACATAGGGACAGAACTAGAGATATAAGAGGACTGATTAGTGATTACGAGTGACATTTCTTTTTTTTCAACAATACAGAGACATTAACAACATGCCTAATGAAGGTATCTTTACCTCACTACTACTGCACGTTGAATAATAGCTCTTCATTGTATACATTACATTAGGCAGATCTATAACGTCTACAGTCTGATACGGCCTCATTGTATACATGTTACCATAAGGACCATTTTGAGTGCTAGTATTGGAAGCAGCCATGTTTTAATTACAAAACTTGCCAGGAAAATAAAGTCATGCTAAACAGAATTTAAATAATAACTATTATAAAACATTTTACTAACATTCTTTACGATTACTTTCAAAATATTTTACATATCAAAAAAAAGTACACCAATCTATTATAATTTAATTTTAATATTAATAAATATAGTAATTATACACATAACGTTTATATTTCACTTGTAACTTAATAAATAGTTAATATAAATTAGTCTAATATATTTAAAAAAGTAATTTTATGAATAGAATTTAAAAAAAAATATTAAAATAAAAAAATCTAGTGTAGCATTAGTATTAATTTAATTTTATATAATAAATAATCAATTAAATTAATTTATTGTTTAATATTTATTTCTAGTAATATAAATATCTTATTTATTAAATATTTATGGTTTATATGAATATGGATGTTAGTTTCAATATACCAGAAAAATTCAATTGTAGATTATATCTTTAGTTAGTGAAAATTAAAAAAAAAAATTAAACTATTTTTTTTAATTTAGGTACATCTGGCATATAAAATACATAGAAATCGTGGCATTTTTTCCAGGCCATTAAAAAAAAAAAGATTAAAGTCACGAGATATCTCGCAGAATCTCTTCAACGCAATTCCGAATTTGATAAGAAACAAGTATTTTGATTGGTCGCTCTTAAAACTTAAATAATGTATTTTTTTGCAAGTTCAGATATTTTTATACGTAAACAAGCATAATAATTTAAAAGTTTTGTAATCTACTACGATATCGATGTAAAAATATTTTCCCTATTCATATAAACAACGAAAAAACCCAGGTTTACAAACTTATTCTAATAAAAGAAATAGCCAATCGCCTCATCGCTTATTTAACGCGCTCTTGCCTCTGTAATAGCTGGCTTGCCCGATTGAAAATTTCATTTTATTGTTGCTTTCTGGATTATTTTTGAACATACTAGAAAATATAATCAAAATTATCATTTATTGTGATCGGATACATATGGAATTAGCATAATTAATCGTTGAATTTCACCTTTTGACTAAGAAAAACACAGAAAAGTGTGTTTTGATAGGTTCGAATGGTCACGTGATCATAGTTTCTGAAATGGCGGCTTCCGAAAATTTTCAACATGGGATCTAAAAACACAATGTTTCGCCAAGGGAGGCCACAGTGATCTAACATTATTATGCTACTTTCGATTTGAGATGCCTTAGCATCCCTGTCTTGCTTGCAAAATGTCAACAAGAGGCAGACGATCAAGGGTCGCCCCCCCAAAAACACCTGTCTCTATTAATCGTACCAATTTTTTACGAAAACCTAAAGCTTACCAGAATCTTGAACAAAATATTAGCCTAAGAGATTCACCATCTCCATCAACTCATTTCAAATCATGCAGATCTGATAGAATAAGAGGTCGCTTGGCAGCCACTAGAGGTATACACTTTGTTAGTAATATTATTGCTGCAGATGATGATAATTCATCCCTTCCAGACTTCGATGACAGATCTAGTGACATAACAGACCCTGAAAATACAGATGCCTTTGATAATGATGCAGAAGCCTCAGATGCCTCATTTGATGCAGAACTTGAAGCTGAGTCAAGTGATGAAAGTCTAAGTACTGTAAGTAGCTCAGTAGGTAGGAAAAGGATATTCTTAAAAAGGCCAAAAACACCAGATATACCTGATGATAAAGAAATCCCTCCACTTGAATTACCTGCCAGTGCGACTGATTTGTTGTTACCTAGTGATCATGTACTGCAAGCGATTGGGGTGTATGAAGTTCTTAGGCATTTTAGAATCATACTCAGACTTTCACCATTTACATTTGAAGATTTCTGTGCTTGTCTTCTATCCGAGGAACAGAGTAATTTGTTATCTGAAATTCATGTTACTTTACTCAAAGCTTTATTTCGTGAAGAAGAGAGCAGTAATACAACTTTTGGCCCTCAAGATTTGAAGGATAGTATTAATATTTCCTTATTTTTCTTGGACCCTATGACTTGGCCTGAAGTTCTCCGTGCATATTTAGACAGTGAAAAGCACCCAGAGTATCGCGCTCATCTATCTATTCTTGAGTCACCTGATTATCCATTTGTTCCTTATGGAGATAAGCTTAAAGTGCTTCAGACATTGACAGATTTGTTTCTAGCTACTGCTAAAGTTAGGGAAGAAATCATAAATGAAGGAAATATACATTACGATGATCACTGCAGAGCATGTCATAAGTAAGTAATAATTACAAAGGCATTTTGACAGACCATTTTGCCTGTAATTTGTATTGAAAAATGCTGAGCTAACACTTTCTTTCCAATTCCATTTTATCATTACATGCTATTTTTGAGCTCCTAATTATAGCTCCTAATCATTTTTTAATTAAAGTCAAATTAAAAAAAAATACATGCATCTAATGATCTATCCAAATACATATTTTATCTGTCCATGAACCTTTTTTGAATTTGAAATCAAAGAGAATTTATACCTATTTAACAAAAAGTAAATGTATTGTCCACTTATGGGTCCTATGAATGCTATTAAAAAGGTATTTTTTTTTTAAATGGTTAATACTCTTGATTCTAACTTAAAAGGTTTTATATCTATATACATTTTTTTCATCTCAAAGCCTGTCTGCTGTAAATCAAAAGTAGGAATACTGATTTCAGTTTAAATATTAATGGCCTGGCTTTTGAATCGATATATGTATTTAAAAAAAATTCTCATAACATAAAATTAATAGGCCCATATAATTACATTGACCTATTCAAAGTTGAACCATGGTATGCAAAGGTATTGAAGGGTTCAGCTAATAGACAAAGAATTATAGGCCTATATAAATTTGTTTTTGAGTTTTGGGAAAATTAAGATAGGTTATGATAGACTTGCTAGAATTCTTAGTGGTTTTTATGCATTGTCATTTATTGCAAGGAAATTAGTAGGGTTATATTTTAATAAAGAGAGTTGAGCATAGGAAAAATGACCATTAAAACAAACTTTAACATGATGAATAATTTTTTATATTATTTAGCACTATGATTTTTATAACATGCTTCTTAGTCATTTTAAATATAATTGCTAATAGTAATAAAAAAAACACTGATCAAAGAATTAAATTTTTTTTTATAATCAGGCATCATTTTAAATTATTTTCATTATCCTGTATAGTCCTGGAATGATAGGATCCACTCAGAGTTTGACTTTTCTTTTGTAGACTGGGTGATCTTCTTTGCTGCGAAACATGCTCAGCTGTTTACCATTTAGCTTGTGTTGAACCGCCCATGCAACAAGTTCCAGACGATGACTGGGTGTGTAGTGTTTGTAGGTCCCATCAGGTGTGTATGTCTAACTTATTAAAAAGTTATTCACATCATTAACTATTTATTACTCCAAAATAAAATAAATTGACACAGATATAAAATGTTTTAACGAAAATGATTTTTTTTTACTTGATAAATTTACTAAATATTCTTAAAAAACATCTCATTTTTTCAAACTATGTGTGTATATATATATATATATATATTTCTACAAGTTTTTATTATGTCCTGTATTGTTCAGATCGACACTTTGAGTAATTAAACTAGCTTTACACAACATTGATCACACAACCATCAAAACAAATTATGTTAAAAAATAAAGCTGTTGGTCATGCTCAGAGTTCAATCTGTTGTTTGCAATAAATTTATCTCTTGCATTAATGTTTTTAGTTATATTACAAAATATTATCTTGTTGCAACAAATGACAGATAAAGATAATTTATCATTATAAATATTTTAACTTGACAACACCAAAAATAAACTAAAAATGTACAATCTAAATTTGTTTAAAACTTTGACATTCCCCCCAACTAAAAAAATTTTGTAATTGATATTATCTCGTTCATACAATACTGTGCACATTGGTCAGCCATATTAACAATGTTAACATTGGCACTGCTTATTGTCTGTAATCTCTCTGGGTAGGCACTAAAGGACACATGGATTCGTTAATTGAAGAGTAAGATTTATTCGCAGTCTACAATGTACAGGTTATAACCAGTTCAGACGAAAACAAAGTCTATTATGCATAAACTAAGCCAGTTGAACGAGTCTCAGTGTTATTACTGGTGATGTGCCGATAATGAACTTGCTGCATAAACAGACTTGGGGTTCTCCAGCAACAACTCTAAACTGTTTTTGCACTCATCTGCTTGTCACTACCGGTCTGTTACTGACCGTTACCCTTCACTCCGTCTCATGAATCACAGCACAGTTGCTTTTATAGGTAGTCCACCCACGTTCGTTGCTTCAGTTTCCCGCCAAAATTGAGGGTGGAGGTCATTGCGTGGGTGTGCAAGTGTAGGTGGCGAAAGACACTATTTCATCACTTCTTCAATGCAGGGGTAAATGACCGATATAGCTATGTGTAGGCCTTGTACAAAATTTGTGATTGCATCATTCATTTTGGGGCAGGGGTGCAACCAGGGGGGGGGAGGTGAAGCTGAGTTCTAACAATATATATATATATATATATTTTCGAAAATTGGAAAATCAGAAATCTCTAAGTGGATATTGAAAACAAATTATTTTAAATCAATTTTGGCACTTATAAATACTTATTTGTCTGCTTAAAAAACTGTTTACTTAGACTTTTGTTTTAAATACTTTTTTTTTTTTTTTTTACTTGTTTGAATTATATGAATTATATATGAACTGTTTTATCTATGAAGTATTTGATAAAAAAAGCCACTTCTCAATGTTATTAAATAGAAATTTGTTTTACTTGCATAAATATAGGTATACTCCACTTAACACTTACCTGTTTTCTACTTTCCCCATTACATTCATCAATTTACATTCATACATTAAAATTAACTTTTAAAACCAATTAGACTCACTATCATTCTTTCAAGGCTTTTACAATTTGTGAGAAAACAAAGTACTTTCCTCTTCTTTAAGATTACCAGAATATTAAAATTAGTCTATAATTATTTCTGAAACAGGAAAGTTCATTTAACAATATATGACACACTCACACTCAAAAATATTTCCTTGAGCTCTGTCATTCCTTGTTAGTAATTGGGGCATGCCTGAAAATTTATTTCTATATTTAGCAAAATTAGGTCACTACATGATTAACATTTTGATAAGTTCAAAGATGCACTAATGCATTCATTTTTTATTACAACTATAAATATAAACTTGGGAAGTAATTCCTAATTGAAAGACTGATTTATTTTGAACAGATTAAAGGAGTCACTGACTGTGTGTCTGAGGCAGAGAAAAGCGGACTTCTTTGTAGACAGGAGCCTGTAGGTTATGATAGACATGCTAGAAAATATTGGTTTTTGTGTCGCAGGATTATAGTGTATGTAATACTTGTTCTATAATTTTGAATAAAATAATTCTGTTTTCTTAATTTATGAAAATGTTTTGTTCAAGTTACAAAACTACGTCTTATTCAACAGTTTTTTTTCTTCTGTAAATATATTTAAAACGTTTATGTATCATTTTATAATTCTGTTTATTATTTTCTTCATAAGACATTGATTCATTTAATTATTTATTACCTTTGACCACTAAAGTGATACTAAACAGATATGAAAATTTTTTTTTGCTTAAACTCATTGTTAATAAACTGATTAATTCTGAAACAAACTAAAAAAAAAAAGACTAACAGCTATAACATATATCTGATTTATGTAAAAATTAAAATATTTACTTCTACAACATGGACATTATCACAGAATTTAAAATAAATGTTTTGAATCATTTTTTGTTTAGTGAGGGTGAAAAGGAAGTACGTTATTACAGCACCAATTTTCAGTTAGAAGAGCTAATTGAGTCATTGAATCCTGTTTGGGAACAAGATCTTATTACTCTTATTAATGAGATGAAAGATGATATTATTAAACAGATGACCTATACAGAAGAACTAACTTCAGCTGTAAAAGGGAGCAGGAAATCAATTCTCGAACTAGAAAATGGTAATCAAGCTTTAAATTACTTCTTATTTTTCACTAGTCAGTGATGCAAGTAAACATTTTTTTTTTCAATTTATATTATCATTTTTTAAGTATTTTTTTTTTTTTAAATTTTTGTTGTAATTTTTTTTATATTTACAGCTCAACTGGCAAAAATTCAGACAGAGAGAGCTGCGAAAAAAGAAAAAGAAGCAGAAGAAAAAGCAAAAGAAGAAGAAGAAAGGAAAAGGAAAGAAGCTGAAGCAGAAAAGAAAAAAAATAAAGAAGAAAATGATGACTCGAGTCAGGATAATTCTTTCAATGACAAAGTAATTGTTTGAAGTTTTTTAAAAGCGGTTTTGTATAGCTTTATTCATTATCATGTACATACAGTTTGACTTATAAATATGTAAAATAAATTTTACCTTTCACAGAAAAATATAATAATGTTTACAAATAGATGAGCGATGTTTCTGTAGAATGACAGTTAAAAATAATTCCCATGTTATTACATATTCAGTGAAACACTCGTTCATTTTCAGAGTTCAGAAGAAGTTGTAGAGTCTGAATCTGTCGTCACTGCTGAAAAAGTGTCTAACTCTGTCATCAGAAGTAAAGTTGGAGATTCGTTGACTCACGTTGTTGAGACAACCACTACTACGACTACTGTGACCACAATCAAATCTACCACCACAACAACTTTTGCAGACGCCACTTCTGAGGAGCCTGATGAGCCACCTTCTAAAAAATCCAAAATCTCATTACCTGTTGACGGTGAAAACTTTGATAAAAGCAAGGAAGATAATACATTAATAGTCAACAGTAAATCATCTCTAGCTGAAGCAATCAAGCAGAGCAAAGATGGCAAGCCTAAAGTGATAAGTCTCCAGTCTCTTTTGCCTGCTGCTCGTCAGACATTGTTGAATGCCGTGGATAAAAATGGTGATGACAAGTCAGATGGTGCGACAAAAACAGTCTTGTTGGTTAACAGAGAAGGTGGGAAAGTTACTCTTCAGGTGCAGCGACAACCTGTCAGTAAAGATGATCAGACCAACTGCGTGACCCAAACCACAACCACAACAACAGTTAATGCATCAGGTACTTAAAAAGATATCCAATCAACTTAAGCACTTTTATGAATATTTAAAATTGTTTATGAGAGACATGGCTTTTTCTGAATTTTTTTTTTTTTTAACCTATTGTATTATTTGAAATAAATGGTTCATTGAAAATTCTTTTCAGCTATGGAAACAAGAAAAATGCTGACCAGATCAAAAACTGGGTCACTAACACCCAAGCTGTTCACTGACTCAATCACAATGACAACTACCTCTATGAAAAGCACTGGGAAAAGCACTGAGGAAGTTCTGGTTGTTAATAAAGATGGAGAATTAACAAGAATGACTAGAGGAAAAATTTCTGTGACATCAAGCCTTGTTCAGCAATCACTTTACTTTAAACTTGGTATTGTTATTTTAATTCTAAATTCCATTTTTGACATTAAGTGGAATACTGTAATAATGATTTTATTATAGAAATAGATTGGACTTTTTGTTAGAGCCCCTTGTTACTTGAATGAATGAGCTAGAACTTTGTTCTGATATAATTTTTTTTTTTAATTTGTAGGCTCTGAAGGATCTTACAAGCAGTATCAGAATCAGTACACTACCAATACTTTAGCTTTAAACAAGCACCAGCATAATGAAGAGAGGGACAAGAAACGACATCTGAGTCATAAATTCTCCCTCACACAAAACTCCGAGTTCAAGTGGAATGGGAATGTAATGGGTAATAGAATGAGCACCCTTGCCACACTTCGTCTTTCCATCACTCAGTTGGAAGGAAATATCCAGGTTATTAAAATGAACTTTAACAATGTCCATTTCATTGGTTTCAGTATATTTTTATGCAAATTCAACTGTTAAAGAAAATCAAAATTTCTGATACCAGCTGCCGTATTAAAAAACAGTCTAAAAGCACAATTTTTTGACAATATAAACATTAAATAAAAATTCGTTCATGTTGTTTTTCTTTGTTTCACCCATTAAATGTGGAAGCAATCAACATAATTTTTTTCCTTTTAATTTCTTTACAGGCTCCATTTTTACACATTAACTGGCCCAATCATCGTCAGAACTGGCAGAAAGCCGTGCAGCTGTGTCAGAATCCTCGTGATTTTGCTTTGGCTCTATCAATCCTTGAAGCATGCATAAAACCATGCGTCATGAATGCAGTTTGGCATGAATCTTTAGGTATGTGGATTTATCCTTAGTTTTAAAACTCTTTTATTAAAGGTTTATAAATATACTTTGAAAAATGCAGTTTGTTATATTTCATGAACACTTTACAGCACTTCTTTTTTCAATAATTGATATTAATTTTCAAACACTTCTTATTTCTGTAATTGACATTAATTTTCAAATTTATCAAATTTTCCTTCCTATATATTTATATATCAGGTCATTTGCGTTTGAGGAGAATTACGATGTCAGATAGAGAAGAATGGAAGAAAAAAGAAAAAGAGCAGAGGAGAAGGAAAGAGGATGAAGAAGAAGTGCGCCCAGTTATTTGGATTAAATATACAATGGGTCTAAAACATCAGGTAAGCAAATTTTAGATATCTTTACAAGCATCATTTATTGAGTTGATTAATAACATGTATACTGTAGTGTTATAAAAATGTATGAAATGTTTATGTTGCAATGCTATCAATTTATTTTATGCAGGTGTGGAAACAGAAAGGTGAAGAATATCGTATCACTGGAGGAAATGGTTGGCAGTGGATAAGTGCTACTAGGAACTTAAATAAGGAAGTACCCCAAGACACAGTAGGTCTTCGACATGTTGCCCAGAGACTCCGTGCTCGACGCCTGAAAGAAGCAAAGACAAGTGGTAAAATGAAGAGGATGGAGGAAATGAGCGAAGATGTACCAGGTGATGGGACAACTGAAGAGAAATTGGATGAAGTAAAAGAAGAGCCAATGGAAACTGATGACTCAGAAAACAAGGCAACTGAAAATAAGATAGATCTAAAAAAAGAATTAGATGTTAAAGAAGAGAAAATGGATGTGGACAGAAGTGATACTAAGGAAAACATTAGTCCTAAAGGACACTTAACAAAGTCACAAAAAGGCCAGCTGGCCTATGAGAGCTTTATAAATTTTATGAGGCACAAGTATAAAGAGAACCCAGAAACTGCCCTTGCTTTAGAAATTTTGAAACAGCATCCAGAGAAAGTAGATGTAGACTTGGTAAATGTCAGTGACTCTTTGCAGAAAAGGAATTATTACCCCAAGCTGACCAAGCCTTATTCTAAATTAGACAATCTTCTAGAAAGGAGACTAAAACAAGATGAATTGGAAAGAAAGCAACGTTTCACCATAGAGACCCAAATAGCCTTAAAACTGAAATTGACACAGGCTATTGAAATAGCTCAGAAAAATAAAGCTGAAAGAGAACTGAAGGAGAAAGAAAATCAAAAAGCTGCCAAACTTACAAATGGAAATGTAGTAAATGAAAAATTGACTTCTAAATCTGATCCCATCCCTTACACTTGCTATTCCATAATGTGCAGATTAAGTGAGGATCATCGTTCAGACAGCACATGTTACTCTCCGTACTGCAGACAGGAAAAACAAAAAGACGAGTTATCTAATTCTGACCTACCTGACACAAAAGTAGAGTCTGTTGGTTTAGAGTCATCTTCGTCTAGCAGTAGGAGCAGTAAGGAAGGCTCACCTTCAAACTTAGCATCAGAAGACACCATGGATTCCAAGACTAGTCAGGAAGGTAGTGAGAAAGAAAATGAACAAAATGGTGGGAATGATAACGGGGATGAGGATATTGAAACTGCTGACTTGAACAAGGAAAATGAACAAGACCCTGGTGTTTCTGTTTCTGGCCCAGCTGACACAAGTGTGGAGGATGAAGAGATAGATATTGAAGGGGACAAAGAAAGTGCTTCCAGTGCTGCAGCTAAACTTTCAACAGCTGTTAGTCAGCAGGCTGAATCCTCTGTTAAAAAGCAAACTGCTGAAGCGGGGACTTCAATGGAGTCTAAAAATGAACCAAAAGCTGCTTCTGTGTCTGATATAGTGAAAAATCTGGTAATTAAAACAATGGCAGAAAAAGCGGTGGCATCAGGTGCATCCAAAAATTCCCTCTTAACAAGCCAGGTATTATCCAATGCACTAGCGAATGTAAGTCTAGAAGATTTAAAATCAAAGCTGCCTCCCAAGAGAATGACATCAGATAAAATCAAACTTGCTAAACTGTCAAGAATTGGTATAAAGAAAGTTTCAAGAATAACAAAAAATGGATGCCTGCCAATGTGTCACAAGTTTGAAACACGCTCTAAAAAGAAAAGTGTTTTTATTCTTGATAGAAATGAATTGAGGAAAATGGCAAGACAAGGAGCAAAAAGAGAAAGTGCCTCATTCAATTACAACTGTAAAATGAATAATGTCTGTTGGATCTATCCTTGTCCGAGACCTTATTTTAAAACAGCTTGGCGTTATCGCACCATGACGCTACAGTCCTTGTCAGCAGCTGCTTTGCAGCTAAGAATTTTGTGGGCTTGTATAAAATGGGATGACATGGCTGCCAAACCTCCAGCTGGGGGTACAAACACTATTTCAACAGAAACAGAAATCACCACTACAGAGCTGTTAAAGCGTAGGGAGGTTGGAATAGATGGCCTGAGGTCAGAGTTCCTTGTGAGGAAAATAGTGGTGCCACTTGGAGTTCCTGATAAACCCAAAGGTATGCAATAATAGCTGTATTTTGATTTTGTATTACTCTAATGAAAATCAAATATAAATGAAAAATAACTACAAACTAATGTTCATAAAAAAATGTTTTGCAGAAAAATACACACCACAGAGAAGTGGTTTACGTGAACGCAAGAGGATTGAAGCTGTAAGACAAACTGAGCCAAGTGTAACTGAAGTTTGGGTACCTGAAGAAGTTTTAGAGTTGTGGGAAATTAAACAATTTGGAGAAAAGTAACACTTTTTTAATCTTGTACTCATTTTTATAGTAAAAAATATAATTTCTATAACAGAGAAGTTGTGGACATTAAACAGTCTTAAAAGTGAGGAGTCATTTTGTATTGATTCTTACTTAAAAAATTAATTTATTGTCATGTTGAACTCTACATCATAAAATATGTCATTTATTAAATATTAAGACCCTCATCATTTGCTTTTGTCAGATTGGAGAAACAGAGGCAGGCGATGTTAGATAAAGGGGATAAAGTAACAAGTCTGATTACGACGGTTGCAGCATCTCAGAATTCAGCTCAAATCAAAGCACAGATGGAGCAGCAATTAAAGCAGCAACGCTTAGCTTTAGCACAGAAGCGTATTCAAGAAAATCAGGGCATTAAAATTGGAACATCTCCTTCCAATATTGCAACTTTGGCAGCATCCAGTACAACCACAATCATTATCAATAATGCCAGTCAGCTCGGCAAACCAGGCACAACATTTAAAACTTTGACTGTGTCTTCCCCAAGCAGTTTATTGCCTGGAGGTATCATCAAAACAATGCAGCAACCAAAGACCATCATTGCTAATGCAGGTTTGTTAACCATTTTCATTTTTCAACTGTGCCTTTTTTCATGAAAGCTGTTCAGAATTTAATAAAAAAATTTTAAAGCATAAAATTAGCTCAACATTCATGAAACTAATTTATCAAATTTCACCATAGAGTAAAACCATCTTTTTGTGACTGAAAGAACACTAGTACACGTAATGTGAAACAATAAGAATTGTGACTTGATGTTTCTACGCTTTTTTTCATTTTTAGCTATTCATTATGTATTAATATATTTCTTTAAAGACATCATGTCTCCAGTGGTGCCTCCATCACCATTTCACTCCTGGCTGTGGTGAGGATGAAAGAAGGGCACTACAAAAACCTAAAAATTGTCTCATTTAGGTTTGATCAGTAGGCTAGGTTATTTTTGGTTTTGGACAGATCTGATTTTTTCATGACTTTATTAACATTTAAAGATACAGTATGTTGTAGAAATACAAAAAAAAACAAACAAACACATATTTATATGGAATTATTTCACATTTTGGCCTTTGGGTTTCATGTTTTAAAATGCAGAAACTATTCAAAACTGTTGATTATTAAAAAACATTTATCGAATCAAGACGATGGCAAGACTGCATTTCGAATTCTTCTTTTCCACTTTCGATTTAACGCAGAAGTGAGACCGCTATTATTATAGAGTTATATCCCCTTAGGCTTGATCAGTAAGCTAGGTTATTTTTTCATGTTTGTATTTTTAACTGGAATACTGTTGTATTAATTCTTTACTTTTGATTTAACGCAGAACCCAAATAGCTTTTATTTATATTATAATTTTTAACATCCTGAATTAGATTTTCCCTCTTTGCCTCTATTTAACTTAAAAAAAACTGAAATTCATCCATGTTTTATGATTATATTGTTTTCTTCTAACATCATTCATTATATTATCTCACAGTTTATTGTGCCTGCCTATGGTAATGCTAGACACGAAGGTCTCATAATAAAATATGTACAAAGGCTACTTCATAATGAATTATTTAAAGTGGGATGGATGACCGAGTGATGTAGATACTCGACTGTCAACCTGAGAGTCCTGGGTTTCAAAGTCGTCCCACTAGTCCACCCAGCTTTAAATGGGTACCTGACTTATGTTGGGGAAGTAAATGTGGCTGGGCGTTGTGTTAACCACACAATCCCTTCATATGCAGAGGTTATAGAAACAAATGAATTCTACATTTCATCTGCCCCGATGGTCCATTTGGGCTAAGGGAACTTTACTTTTTTTATATTATTTTAAGTTTTATTTGGGTATCGTTGTCATTTATATATAGTTTTGAAGCTTAATTTTCATTCAATATTTCCAATCAATTTTTCAGGTTCACTTTTAGGTACACAGTTACGACCAGGTATTCAATTACAAATACCGGGTCCAACCATCCAGGTTAGATCTCCAGGTATTGCTCTGGCTCCCAAAACAGGTGTATCTGTTGGTAATTCACCTGGCTTAAACACTGTTACTAGGCTTGTCTCTCCTGGAACCATAACTACTAGAATAGCCACACCTTCTACACCACAAGGAACTAAAAGTAAGTAGTTTTTTTTTTAGAGACATTACCTGGATTATTGTTTTAAAGAAAATTGCTATGAGCTTCATATTTGTCGGGAGTGGATTCAGAAATAAAAAAAATATACACACCACTTATAGGAAAAAATTCTGAATTCTATAAAACTTTATTCATTTCTGCATCAGTTAAGAGCCTTTTGTGCTTGTGTCAAAGACACATGACTGGCCCCTTACCTTCCCATTAATCATAATGCTGTGTGTATATAACCATTTTGGTTGCTGGGCAACAAGACCATGTAAAATAGTTAAAAACTGATGATGATGGGGAAAAATTAGATACCTGTAATGGAAGAAAATCATTTTTATCAGAAGAGTTGCACTCCCTTACTAAAGTTATATCAAAATATGCGGAATATTTGTGTATACATTTCATCCCGTTAATAAAAATATTATGGTTTTGTTCCTAAACTTCATCTATACAAATCCATGCCAGTTTAAAATGAAGTGCACCAAAAAATAAAATTAATTACAAGTCTCTACTTAAAAAAAGATTTATTCTCTATTTTGCTTTGTTTTTTTCATTTTAGAATACCATTTTTTATCACTGCAGAATACTTTACTTATACTAAGTCCAGCTTTTTAAATTGATTGATTTAAGAATATATTATCCATATGGAAAGTGTAAATTGTTTTAAGGGAAATAGTCATTACATATTTATATTGCAACTCACATTATTTTGCTGAGAATTTTTGTCAGTACTAACTGATGTTGTACCTAAGGTTATTGTTTATCTTAATTCTAAATTACAACTATTGCTTTCATTTCATTATTTTTACTGTCAAGTTTAAAAAAAAATATTAACAATAATGATCATTATACCATAGAATTAATTAGTTTCTTATTGTATTTTAGCACAAACTATTCAAATTAGGCCCCAGGCTGCAGGTCAACCAGTACAAAATTTACACTTTACACAGACACCCGGGGGTCAACTTCAAGTTAGAGGGCTGCTACCTGGTAAGTATGTCATGGGTTATGTACATTTATTAAAACTTGTATGAGAATTGACAGAAATAAAGAGAATCTTTTTACTTTTGTTCTCAGGCCAGATTATTCAGCGAATGCCTGATGGAAAACTACAGATCATAACATTGAGTACAACATCAGTCAGTCCTGCTGCAGCGTCTCAGACAGCAGCTCAACCATCATCACAGGCACCTCGCCCAGCGATAACTATTCGGCCCCAGGCCTTAATGGTTAGCACACCTGGCACTGTTTCTGTCTCTACCACTCCAACTGTTACCCAAAATCGTCTTGTAATTCCAGCCCAGCTAGCCAGTAACTTATCCCTTGGTCAGACATCTACATCATTAACTGCTCCAGCTATCAGACAGGTACTTGCCAGTTCTGGAGTCACTACTCCAACAAAAACAGTCATCATCAATAGACCAGGAGGTCCACAAATAATCTCAGCTCAAAACTTAACGTCAGTGCTGGGAAGCCAGGTTGGTACCACGGTGGGCACTGGCAGCCCACTTGTCTCAGCTCCTACTGGCTCTGGTGCATTAAGCAGTGCAGTGGTAATTAGCGCGCCAGGAATTGTGAACACTTCAAATGTCATCACTTCCCAATTATCAGGAGTGACGACAGTGTTGGTGAATAATTCACAGACCCCAACATTATTGTCCAGCCTTAACTCTCCTCAGGCTGGGCAGCAACAAACTATCATCTCCACTTTAAAACCTGCCACCTCTGCTGTGACAATGGCAGCAACTGGTCAGACAACATCACTCCTTGGTGGGCAGATAATTCAGGGCACCTCATTACTTCAGCGGGCCACTGGGGGAACTTCACTTCTCAATATTGCCCCGGTTTCAAGCAGTGGACTTTCTGTCTCTACAACTGCCAGCCAGGTTCCAAAATTGTTGGCGTCACCACCAGCAGGTGCTCAAGTCATTGCCAAGGCACTGACTAGCACTGGACCTCAGTTAATCCTAAGGCCAGGTACAACTTTGACCACAGCTGCTGGTCAAGCTAAAGTTATCACAGCCCAACAGTTGCGCGGGCTTGTAACATCACCAATGCAGTTAAAACCTGCTCCAGCATCTCTGAGCCCTATTAAAACTGTTTTATCTCCACAGTCTTCTGGCATTATTTTACCATCTAATTCTGCAACAAAGACACTGACTGCTGTAAGGTCATTAACACCTCAGCTGACTCTTCAAACATCTGGTCAGCAGCAGATAGTTGCCACTCCCAAGCAGGCTATTACAACAACAACATCTTTGCTAACGCAGGGCCTTAGTCTCGCTACATCGCCAGAAGCAGGAAGTATTTCTGTAACTAGTCCGACCCCAGGCACAAGTCCTGGGGCAGGAGGAGGTGTTCCCAAATATGAAATAACTCCACAAGTTGTTGAACAAGGTAATCACTTATCATTTATCTGTTCAAAAATAATTTTTATACTAGAACAAAATTTCCTAAAAAAAAATGTTTATGTCACTGATAGCTTTGTAAATACAATATACAAATAACTGTTTTTGCCCAATTTTCTCAATGTAGTGCATTTTGACCAAAAACTTACAACCTTTAAAAACCTTGTCAAAAAGCTGTAAAGCAATAAAACATTGCAGAAATTTAGTTTTAATCTAGGGAGGTTTTTTTTTATATCTCTTTATGGGCTATTTATTTTTATTTTTTCGCTGTATTTCCCATTGCAGTATGTTGTCGTAGAAAAAAAATTCACTTAATGTAGCAATTGTAAAAAAAAAAAAACTTTCTATAGCTGCATAAGAAGTGCTATTTTATTCTTAAACGCTAGAAACCTTTTCAATGCAAATTATATTTGTTATAATCTTAAGAATTACAAATAATGCTTCTTACATTTCTTTCTTTTCCCATGGTGGTCATCAAAAGGGGGAAATTCTAATTATTTTTTTCTTATTTTATTCAACCCAAGGGCAATGCTCAGAGCTATTGTGGATAGATGCAGCTTTCGATTTATATAACCTGATATCTGGCCTTAAAATTGAGTCTATTAATTTAAAAATAATTTAATTAAGTTTTGGAGTATGCTGGAGCAGATTAATAATCTATAGTGTATTATTTATATAAAAAAAAATGTATGTGAACTTGGTTGATTTTAAATTGAAATCACTTTCAGGATCGGATATAATTTAATTCAGACTAATGTATATTTTTTTCTTCAACATTTGTCCTCAAAAAAAAAAGTAAACTATTAACATGATTTATTTTTAGTTTTACGCCAAGCCTTATTACAAAACCAAGCTCCAGAAATACAGCAGAAATTGTTGGCCATGCAGAAACAAATCCAGCAGCAATCACAGCCATCATCATCTCTGGCGATTCCTTCATCCACCCCATCCAATAGTTCAGCCTCACGTCGTAGCTCTCAGACCTTGAAAACATTTCCAATAGTGAACACTTTATCTGCTGGGGAGCAATCTAGATCCAAGACCAAGGGTATGACTTGTGAGCAGAAGGAAGAACAAATCAGGTAAGTGTTCACCTTGTGACTAAATCAAAACTTTCAGTGACAAATTTCACTTTCGCACACTTATTGGGCATCAAAATTCAAGGTGGCCAAAATTGTGTATTTTGTCTGGGTCCATTAAATGGAAGTTTTGAGTTGCCATGTGAAAGGTGGTCTAGGAAATGCATGCTTGTAAAGGCATTGCTATTAGTTAGCGAGCTATGTTTAAAATGTTTTACAGAAATTCAATTTGTGCCCAAGTCATGAAGAATATCTTGGACAGAATTGAACGCGAGGAGAAGCAAGAACAGAAAAACAAGAAGAAGCAAGAATCAGCCGATGAAAAGCAGAAGAGGATTACAGTGATGAATCAGCAGAAGGCACTAAGCAAGCATAAAGAAATACTGAAAAAGGAAATTCTTAGAAAGAGATCCCTCATGGAGAAAAACTTACAGCAAGAAATCTTTGTAAGTGATTTTTTTATTCATACATTTTTTACATTATATTTTTTAATTAAGTGTAGTGGAAATCTGAATGCTAATATTTTTTTTCTGTTAAACAATAAGAATGAAATGGCAGACAAGCTTAAAAAAACTGGTAAAGTCAGTACAAACACAGCCAAGTCTCCTCAACCTGGCTCTACTGCTGTGCCATTTCAAGCAGCTTCTGTTGCCGCATCTTTACCAACTTCTCCACCAGCTGGTGCAGCAAGTACTAAAGTTAAGAAGGATACTTTAAAAACTCTGATTCCTGTAACAGATCCTAAAGCTGCCGCAGCTCAAAAACGCAAACATAAACTTATTTCTACTGGTAAAGGCTTAAATCCTAAGGAAAAACTATACTGTGTTTGTAAAACACCCTATGATGAAAGCAAGTAAGTTAAATGTTTATTTCATATCTTTGTTTTTCTCTTTTAAAAGTGGTTATATATTATTTTGTTGATTTCTTTTATTTCATTCTCAAATTATTCATGGTACATGTCGTATCCCACTTGTGCTCTAATTAAATCAGACGACACAACTCCTTGTATTGTAAAAGAATTAACTGAACTTTTTAATGCGTGATATTTACAGATGAGAATATGATAATACAATATAAACACTTGAGAAGATGAATCGATAAATCACATGTATAATTCTATAATTTAACACACACGATAAATACGAAGATCAATATTAGATGAGAGATGTGGCAATAAATCACAAGTAACTGCTATCACTATAAACCAGTACACGAGTCTATAACTATTATAACTCTCGACTGCACTGTCCACTTAGTCCACGTGTTATATCTAGTATCCCTTTCATGGGTCTCTAGTATCTCTCTCTTGTGTGTGCGTCTCCGTCCCTCCAACAACCGTGGTAACTTCCCTATTTATAGGATATATCACCCCCTCATATTGCATCATTGATTGCATCATGAATTGCATCACTGAGGTGATTGCATCAT
Organism: Bulinus truncatus; assembly: GCA_021962125.1. Classification (NCBI taxonomy): domain Eukaryota; kingdom Metazoa; phylum Mollusca; class Gastropoda; family Planorbidae; genus Bulinus; species Bulinus truncatus. The sequence continues at coordinate 551,409 of JAGDYQ010000277.1, forward strand.
TGATTGCATCACTGTGGTGATTGCATCACTGATTGCATCATTGATTGCATCACTGGGGTGATTGCATCATGCATGCCTGACCCTGCAAGCACTTACAAGGGATAGGACAGTACATATCTCCTAATTTAGCCAATATTATGTAGGATTTCAGATAATAATAAAGAGCATTTTTTTTAAACCTTATTTTATGTGCAAGATTTACTTAAAAGGGAAACTAATTAAGTGACATTATCTCAGTTTCTTATTTATTGGTTGAACCCTTACTGCGGGCTATTTTTATAGATTTTTTTTATCATATTGTAAAAAATAAAATATTTCTGTACTTGTTGGTTGATAAATACAGAAATATTTTTTACTTCAAAGCAGTAAATTTAAATACCTAATTTTTATGAGCCTATTTCCATTAACAGATTCTACATAGGATGTGACTTGTGTTCTAATTGGTTCCATGGGGCTTGTGTCAACATTAGTGAGGATCGGGCCAAATTTATTGACTCATACATTTGTGAAGATTGTCGTAAACAACAGGAGCATATTTCAGAGGAACTCTATTGCTTGTGTCAGACGCCGTATGATGAAAATCAGTTAGTTATATTCTCATTCTTTTAATATTTGAATTTGTAGAAAGAACTCATGAATTTATTCCACAGCCTATCAAATAAAGTGTTTACTTGAATTCTGATCTTTTTTCAGTTCTCTTGTTATTATTAATTTGTGTGTTTTTCCTGTATTATTCAATTTTAATGATTATACATGTATCTCTATCAATATTTGTAGGTTTTACATTGGATGTGACCGCTGTCAAGATTGGTTTCATGGCGACTGTGTTGGAATTTCTAAACATGAAGCAGATAGTATTGAAGTGTATGTGTGTCCAAACTGCCAAAATCAAGAGGTCACTGATCCCATTGCACAGAAACCCCTGACCTCATCAGAATATCAACAGTTGCAAAAGCTTCTAAAAGATTTACAGGTTAGTGTCGTAAAATATGCTGGAAGAAAACATAATACAGCATTATTTCTTAGCATAATTTATTATGGAAAAAACAATTTCCATTAAATATGACTGTTTTTCCAGTTTATCCATAACTTGTTAATTTTAATGCCCTTTGTTTTTTCTTAGGCTCACAAAATGGCATGGCCATTTTTACAACCGGTTGATCCAAAAGAAGTACCTGATTATTATGATATTGTTCACGAACCGATGGGTAAATAGACAAATCATTAAGCATATTACACTAGTGAAATGTTTCTATTGTCTTAAGATTAAGAGATGGCCTTTACCTAGGAGTATTTAGTATGGACTGCTTTGTCCAATGGCCGAAATGGCGTAGTAAACCTAGCTTACAAATTGGGGGGGGGGGGGGGGTTTAGGGTCAAGGACGTTCCTTTGATAAAATGGCATTAACTAATGCATAAATTAACAAAGTTAAAAAAAAGTTCTAAATTTTCTTCTAAAATATGTTATACTTATTTTTAAAAAATCACTGAATCCATCTCTTCTTAATCCAAAGGGCATCCTCTTTAAGAAACTACCTTATTGTGTGTAAAGAAAAAAAATAATAATACAATTTCAAAGATAAAATTAAGAATTGGTTAGGAAAAAGGCTGAAAAATTGTCTTGATTCAAATTTTAAAATGCAAAATGAAATACGTGTGGTTTGAAAAGTTCAGAACATTAAAAAATTTTTATTATATGTTCTTATTTCTTATTACCTGTGCACCAGTTTTGTTATGTTGATTTAAAAAAAAAAAAGACTTCAATTTGTTACATTGTAATTATTTTTCTCTGTGAAACTTATGTGTTACATTTAAATTGATCAAATTTTTTCAACTAATGAGATTTCTGTGTGTGTTTGTACAGATTTGACAATTGTTGAAGCCAAGTTGAATAGTAAAGCTTACCACAAATTGAATGACTTCATGAAAGATATAACAAAGATATTTGACAACTGCAGACTGTACAACCCTGTAGACACAGCATATTTCCAATGTGCAGAAGTTGTAGAAACATACTTTGCTCAGAAAGTGAAAGCTTTGCGTAGTGCCAATAAGCTATGATTGGTGTACATAATAAAATGTAATCATATTTTTTTTTTTCTTCCTAGTGTGAAGTAAGGGCAGCAAGAGGCATTCAATTCCACTAATGAAATTGTCATGTAAAAAAAAATATACAAATCGAGAACATTTTTCAAATATTATTTTATTAACATACTTGACATAGTAGACAGATGTATTTCAAAGATTATGAATAAGTGTAAGATGAATACATTTTTGATATAACTGAAATGAAATATTATTTAGAATTGAACCACTACGGAGGTTGAGGTTTTATCAATGCTTGTAAATATAGAGCGCCAAGTCCTTCATGTTATCATGTATGAGTGTTTAACTTAATGTAGTCTGTACACATCTCATCATCACTTATTATTACTGTTATAAAACTTCATCACAGAATGAATGTTTGTTGGTTTTCAGTAGATTTAGTCTGTAACTCTCAGGGATTATGTAGTGGCGTTTTTTTTTCTTTTTCAAAAACATAAGCGTTAACTTATTTTTGTTAGACAATCTCTTGAAGCCAATCATGTTTAGAAAAAGTATATATTTTTACATTATTTATTTCAACGCTAGTTAGATTTCTCCTGAAGTTAAGTCATATTTAGTAAATAGTCTGTTTTTACATACTTTATTTCAGTGATATTTAGTTAACAACTATTGTCAAGTAAAACTTCTGAAATACTTGAGCATGATACACTGGTAGGATTGATGATGTGGAACATTTTTTGTAATAGATTCATGTGCATCATACTTACATGTTCTGATATTGTTGGACTCCTTACAGCCTGGTAGTTGTAATGGTAACATTTTCATTCTTGGCTTGAATTGTTCATTCAATATTTATAGTAAAAAGTTATTTTACTGTAACTGTCATCATTAAATGTCAATATTCATCATTTATATAAAAAATGTGTTTGACCATAATTACACTTCATTTATTAGCCATATGCAATGTAATCTAATGTTATTTTGTATAGCTGTAGAGAAATGATTGTCTTGTATTTTTTTTTTCCAGTAAAAAAGTTGACCTTAGAAACCTATACAAAATATCTTAATGTTGTTGCTTTTTCTTTTCTGTAATTATATTTGAGCCACACTTGTATAAAGTATTTGCAATTTAACAGGAATGTTTTGTTGTTAAGAATGTCCACTGGTGATAAAATGTCTCTTCTTTACTGTCAAACATATACAATGTTTTACCGGTATACTTGCAGGTGGATAAAAATAGTTCCATTATTAAAATGGGTTTGACATTTTTGAAATGTCGTAATAGCGGATTAGATTCATTTGACAGGACTGAAGTTGACATTGATTTTAATTGTTCGTGAAATATTCTTAAATTGACCTGTTGGCAAGATTAGTGCCAGAAATGGTTGGAAAAAAAACTCCAGAATTTTGAGTTTGTTTTCAAAATAAAATTCTTCCACCTTATAGAAAATGGAATATTTTGAATGAGACTATGACAGCTGGCTGTATAGACATACACTTTGTGTAACTGTAACACCTCCTTTAGTCAGATTATTTATCCATACAAGTATCTGTTAGGTTGTCTTTTTTTAAATTAACCATGCCCGTATCGGTTGGCGACAGATGTTTCTATGTGGACTTTTTGTTTCTGGTCATAAGCATACATAAAAGCAATATTTTTTTAGTGTGTGTTGTATGATTGATTGTGGTGGATTACTGAGAGCATCAAAATATGGTTTGAAATATTATGTTCATGAGAAGGTCTTGTGAGCTTGAATAAGTCTATTTTTTTACTTAATAAATCATTTAGATGATATTTACTGTCTTGTCAAATGAATCAGTGAACTATTTTAAGATGCAATAATGAAAATCTTCATAATGCTAAAAGATATCCAATGATGTGCACTTGCTGGCTATGCATTCATTTCTTTTGGATTATGTGCTTATGTATTTGAGTAAAACTGTTGAAATTATCTCATGTAGTCTCACGGGCAGATTTGTAGAACAAAATTATGTTACCATAGGTACTGGTTTAGAAGGTAATGATGGTATCTCACAAAATAATACATACTGGTGCCGTTTGTTGAATAATAGTCTATAAATTATTACAAGAGTGGAAATTAAGTCAGATATCACCTTAAAGCATGAAATTATTAATGTAATCTTAATGTCAGATGCATTTTATTGAATACCATCCTGTATTCTATTTTCCAACTCTGTTTAGGAGCTCTTCATTAATTTTGTCAGTGATGGATGGATGATTGATGTCTTTCTCAGTGTCCATTGACGCTGGCGCTGTTCATGAAATAAATTTTTATCATCATTTAGCAATTGATGCATCTTACAGTGTGTGTTGTATGATTGATTGTGGTGGATTACTGAGAGCATCAAAATATGGTTTGAAATATTATGTTCATGAGAAGGTCTTGTGAGCTTGAATAAGTCTATTTTTTTACTTAATAAATCATTTAGATGATATTTACTGTCTTGTCAAATGAATCAGTGAACTATTTTAAGATGCAATAATGAAAATCTTCATAATGCTAAAAGATATCCAATGATGTGCACTTGCTGGCTATGCATTCATTTCTTTTGGATTATGTGCTTATGTATTTGAGTAAAACTGTTGAAATTATCTCATGTAGTCTCACGGGCAGATTTGTAGAACAAAATTATGTTACCATAGGTACTGGTTTAGAAGGTAATGATGGTATCTCACAAAATAATACATACTGGTGCCGTTTGTTGAATAATAGTCTATAAATTATTACAAGAGTGGAAATTAAGTCAGATATCACCTTAAAGCATGAAATTATTAATGTAATCTTAATGTCAGATGCATTTATTGAATACCATCCTGTATTCTATTTTCCAACTCTGTTTAGGAGCTCTTCATTAATTTTGTCAGTGATGGATGGATGATTGATGTCTTTCTCAGTGTCCATTGACGCTGGCGCTGTTCATGAAATAAATTTTTATCATCATTTAGCAATTGATGCATCTTACAGTGTGTGTTGTATGATTGATTGTGGTGGATTACTGAGAGCATCAAAATATGGTTTGAAATATTATGTTCATGAGAAGGTCTTGTGAGCTTGAATAAGTCTATTTTTTTACTTAATAAATCATTTAGATGATATTTACTGTCTTGTCAAATGAATCAGTGAACTATTTTAAGATGCAATAATGAAAATCTTCATAATGCTAAAAGATATCCAATGATGTGCACTTGCTGGCTATGCATTCATTTCTTTTGGATTATGTGCTTATGTATTTGAGTAAAACTGTTGAAATTATCTCATGTAGTCTCACGGGCAGATTTGTAGAACAAAATTATGTTACCATAGGTACTGGTTTAGAAGGTAATGATGGTATCTCACAAAATAATACATACTGGTGCCGTTTGTTGAATAATAGTCTATAAATTATTACAAGAGTGGAAATTAAGTCAGATATCACCTTAAAGCATGAAATTATTAATGTAATCTTAATGTCAGATGCATTTTATTGAATACCATCCTGTATTCTATTTTCCAACTCTGTTTAGGAGCTCTTCATTAATTTTGTCAGTGATGGATGGATGATTGATGTCTTTCTCAGTGTCCATTGACGCTGGCGCTGTTCATGAAATAAATTTTTATCATCATTTAGCAATTGATGCATCTTACAGATAAGCTCTATAAACAATTGTCTTAACTCATTATATGTAAATATATTTGTTTATTTGTAGACCATACCATGAGTTCTTGTTTTTTGATAGCATACATTATCTCACTGCTTTTAATGCAGCTATGATTTTTAATAAAAGATACCACTGGAAACATTACATCCCCATGTCATATTACACATATAACTGCTGAGATACCACTGGAAACATTACATCCCCATGTCATATTACACATATAACTGCTGAGATACCACTGGAAACATTACATCCCCATGTCATATTACACATATAACTGCTGAGATACCACTGGAAACATTACACCCCCATGTCATATTACACATATAACTGCTGACGCTACAGTCAGTGTGAAGGATTCCACAACTTAACATTTTTTTCACCAGAATGAATATTTGAAATAGCACAGTTGTGAATCACTGATCTAGAAAATAATTTTGTTTTGTGAAAATTGTATAATTACTTCATCAACTTTTATCCCCGACCTATTTTCATGCATATCTTCAAAAACAAAAATGGGAAAGTTTTGTCATATGGTATAGCTCTCAGCCACTATCTGTATAATGAAAGGTTCTCAGCATGCTATCATTACATCATGGGAGTTATCTTTCTTTATTTGAGTCATGCACAATAAAACAAAATAATTCTAATACATATAATTACCTCTATGAAAACCAACATTAACATATATTTATCATGCCATTGTTTTGTGAGTTCAACATAAATATGATTTCTTTCAAAGATATCTGAGAATCTTGGTAAATGAAACTTTTCGTCAAACAAAATGTGCTAAGCTGACAAAAAATTAAATCTTAAAAAGGTTGAAATCCCTAAATCATAACAATTTTAAACTTTTTTATGCAATCCATGAATTAAACTTCAATACATTTCGAAATTTATTTTAGCAAATGGGAAAAAAATCTCATAAAATAAATCATACACTATATAAATATAACATCTTTATTTCAGCAGTAATACTAGTTGCTTTATTTTAGCAGTAATACTAGTTGCTTTATTTCAGCAGTAATACTAGTTGCTTAAAGAATTTTGAGAGAATTATTTTTTAAAATTTTGTTTTATAAATGACTTGTGAAACTTTCCTATTGGCTGAAAAGACATGACTTAAATAATAGCCTAACACCCTGAACCCTTATACACGGAACTTTAATAAAATAATCATTTTTTTGTAAAATAAATTTATGACTTAGGTCTATAGCTAACAAAAATGTTTAAACTAGACAAAGCTGGAAATTATTGTTTTAAAAAAAAACAACTTAAGATCATTTATAAAAATTATATAAGAGAAGTTTAAAAGGTATTTTAAACCCATTTATCAATAAACTTGTTGATTGTTTAGCAATGTATAAAACAACTGAATTTCATGTTAGAAGTTATAAAATATGCTATAATTTCTGCTCATCACTATCAGATATAATTTATTTTTAGCCCGTGGTTGTCCAGCACTGAATACAGCTGTTTATCCCGTGGTTGTCCAGCACTGAATACAGCTGTTTATCCCGTGGTTGTCCAGCACTGAATACAGCTGTTTATTCTGTGGTTGTCCAGCACTGAATACAGCTGTTTATCCCGTGGTTGTCCAGCACTGAATACAGCTGTTTATCCCGTGGTTGTCCAGCACTGAATATATGTGTCTATCCTTTGGATGTCAAGCACTGAATATATGTGTTTATTCTGTGGTTGTCCAGCACTGAATATATGTATCCATCATGTTGTCCATTTACTCCTAGAACACCGATGTATTACAGTATTTACACGTCTTCTACAGTTTACACAACCACATGGAGACAATTTAATATATGTCTTCAATTATTGGGGAGAAATAGAAAAAAAATATTTGAGATGGTAACCACAGAATCAAAATCAAATATATTTTATGGGATGGTAACATTGATGGATGGTTTGACGTACGCATGCATTGGACTTGTCACGTGACGAGCTTATTTAGAAGATTACCAGATTCTTTTAATTTCTTAAGCGTAACTTGTGGGACGGATGGCCGAGTGGTGTAGATACTCGACTGTCGACCTGAGAGTCCTGGGTACGATCCTTGGTGAGAACCATGGTAATTTTTCCAGGTGAAATTTGTTTCAAAGTTGTCTCACAAGTCCACCCAGCTTTAAATGGGTACCTGACTTAAGTTGGGGAACTAAATGCGGCTGGGTGCTGTAGAAACCACACAATCCCTTCATATGCCGAGGTTATAGAAACAGATAAATTCTACACTTTATCTGCCCCGATGGCCCGTTTGGGCTAAGGGAACTTTAACATAACTTGTCTGTGTTTTTTTTATACAGAAATCTTTTAAGATGGATATTTATATTTGACCATCTATTATTTGACCAATAAAAAGATTTGCGAGGCAGCACCTGACCAAATTTCATCGTATCTGGCCCACTACCAAGGAACATTCACGTGGCAGTAAGTCGTGTAAAAGTTGGAGTTATGCTTTGCACAGAAACATTATACTATTGTAAGACTATTAGTTGAACCATTTTACAAGATTATTTAAAAAAAAACCCAACTTAAATCGAACTACAAATTACTTATTTAAAATCTCAACAGGAAAGTGAGAATCTCTCATATGAAGTTTAACATTCATATGTTTCTATCACCAGGGTATATTAAAGGATTATGTGGTTAGCATCTGTGTAAAGCTGTGTGGACTTGGGGGTGGGGGGGGGACCTGTAGTCCACTTTCACCATGACCTGTAAAAATTTCCTTGAAATACAACATAAAAGTTACAGTTATTGGTGTTTACATTTATAAATACCATCACGATGTCTGTATTCTCAAACAAGCCCCACCCCTACGCCATTAGTTGACAATTCCACAAGAGTATATCTTTATCATATAATTTTCACTTGACAAGTAATCGGAGATTATACAAAGCAAGCGTTTAAATTTTAGTCGGAATTGAAATTTTTTTTTTTTTAAATTGGAAAATATTGACAAGCCTTATCAGCAAAATTTTTGTCTTTGTTTTTTCAAATGACACACTTTAGTACTTTTCGTTCTTTCCTTTTATTAAAATAAAAATAATTACGATGTCAGTTTAAGTCATTCGTCACACTTTGGGGCTGTCCATTAATTACGTCAACAAAATAGGGGGGAGGGGGGGGGTCGGAAAATTTTTGACAATTGTTGACAAGGGGGAGGGGGGGGGAGGTCAAGAAAAGTTGACGCCAACAATGTTACTTTTTTTAAATTTAATATAATTACTTAAATAAAGGAAAATTAAGCAGCGTTTGTAGTCCTGTGTTACACACACTCGCTTAACATTCAGTATTTTAATTAAACTAACCATATTCCTACTAATTTTGCCACATAAACATTTTGGAAGCCACCTTTGGGGGGGGGGGGGTAATCAAATGTTGACGTAATTTAATAGGGGGGTCTCTGGAAGTTTGACAAGTTGTTGACAAGGGGGAGGTAAAAATCGCCAAAAATTTGTTGACGTAAATAATGACAGCCCCTTTAGTTACTTCATAAATTTGCCCGATAGTGAGAATGTTTTTTCCCCGGGACAATTTGAAGTACTTCGCAATGTACAGCTGTGTGAATCCCTTGCAAGAATGCCATTTCGGGCATTGGACAAACCAGTCCATACAGGTTGTTGACTTAATCACTAATATCCTATATAAACCACTTAATGGGACGGTATTTATGGTGCCCTTCTTTCATCCCCAATTTAGCCGATAGTGCAATCGTCATGGAGGCAACACGGAAGATACAGCGGGGACTATAGCCATGACCTGAAATATACATTGGTCCTCACCGGAGATTGAACCAGAGACTCTCAGCGCGTTACCGCACGACCAACCGTCAACACAATGTACAGTGTACACGTATATATGTTCATTTTTGATGGAGGTAAATGTTAAAAAAAAATATTCATCGAATTCAAGTAAATATATCATTTTAAAAATAAAACTTGTGTACATCAGTGCTGTAAAAAAAAAATCGAAATTGACTGAAATACTAACTTTATGATCAAAACAATATTATGTTGTGGTAGCAAGTTGGTAGAAAATGTTCAATATATCAATAGACAAAAAGACTTTTTTTTTTAACAAAAAAATTAATTGACGCATCAAAACATACAGAAATCACAAAACTTGTATCAACAAAATTTGTAGTAATATGTTATCTTTATTCAGCTGTTTATGTTAGATTGGTAAGTAGTGTTGTTTTCGTTGACGAAAACTAAAACTAAAACCTTCGTTGACGAAAATGTTCACTTTTCGTCAACGAGAACTAAAACTAAAACTAAAATTAGCAGCAAGACTAAAACTAGACGAAAACTGAAATTATTACAGAAAAAACGAAATAAAAACTGAAACTAAAATATAGTGTTGCTTTCGTTCACAAAAACTGAAACTAAAACCTTCGTTAACGAAAATGTTGACTTTTCGTCAACGAGAACTAAAACTAAAACTAAAATTAGAAGCAAGACTAAAACTAGACGAAAACTAAAATTATTACAGAAAAAACTAAATAAAAACTGAAACTAAAATATGACCTAGGACTAAAACAACACTATTGGTAAGTAAGATATTTTTCATCTCTTAGATCCTATAAACCACTCATGTGATGAGGGATGGTTTTGTAGTGTATTGGTAAGTAAGATATTTTTCATCTCTTAGATCCTATAAACCACTCATGTGATGAGGGATGGTTTTGTAGTGTATTGGTAAGTAAGATATTTTTCATCTCTTAGATCCTATAAACCACTCACGTGATGAGGGATGGTTTTGTAGTGTATTGGTAAGTAAGATATTTTTCATCTCTTAGATCCTATAAACCACTCATGTGATGAGGGATGGTTTTGTAGCGTATTGGTAAGTAAGATATTTTTCATCTCTTAGATCCTATAAACCACTCATGTGATGAGGGATGGTTTTGTAGTGTATTGGTAAGTAAGATATTTTTCATCTCTTAGATCCTATAAACCACTCATGTGATGAGGGATGGTTTTGTAGTGTATTGGTAAGTAAGATATTTTTCATCTCTTAGATTATATAAACTACTCAAGTGATGGAGGATGGTTTTGTAGTGCCCTTTATTCATCCCAACTTAGGCTGAAAGTTCAAAAGTCACGGAGGCACCACGGGGAAACAAAGGGGACTGGAAAAGTAAAAAGTAAGTAAACTAAGTCAGGAGAATTTTAGGGAAGAGTGACGATTCCCCCCCCCCCTCTCGGGTTCAAAGCTTTATATTTTAATCTATTTTCTTTCTATCTCTGCATGTACTAAAAAATAGATAAGTTCCGTAGAGCTGGCGTGGAATGTATATTTTATTCCTTTCCAAAACTTTATCTTTATTTTGGGTGTATTGTCAACTGACTATTTTGCTAATTGATTTTAACAAATTTGTTTCGGACCACACAACAACTGATCACGAATCAGACGACGTACCCATTAGGGCACGGCAACAGTTCGTTATTGGCATTATTACCTAGTGAAGAAAACTGCCACCTATATGACTATACTACATGGGAGCGAGCAATATAAGAGTGAAGTACTTAAGCCCTTCTTCACATTTAGAACTCTGGACGGAGATGGTGAGGGTGGGTGGGGGGTGGAAAAAGGAATGGGCCTTAGGATTGGAGGATGCTCCAGGAAGGGGGAGCGCTGGAGCGGACGGTTTGACTATACATACCGGGGGGCGGGGGGTCTAACCTGAACGAAGACAGATTCGCTAGTAAATTTATAGTGTAGACCTATACAATTGAGCAAAGAATGTTATTAAAATACTACACGGTTGCCTTATTTAGATACAGTTTTATAAGAAGATATATAGAGTTTTTATACAAAACAAAAGGGCATTAATTCGTTGAACATTGTCATTGACGCCAACAGACGACAGAAGATAAGAAAACATTTGTTTATTTCCCAACCATTTTCTTATCTGACGGCCAATATTTTGTTAAAAGAATAAGACTTCTGTTTAATTTCATGTATTTGTACAAGTCAAAGTAAGGTAGGTAACTCGTAACCGAAGGTGGGTAGCGCTCATTACATACGATTCTGCAATTTACTTATTAAATATGCAATTATAACAAGGATAATTTTATAAAAATAGAGTTATATATAAATATAGCTTTGACACGGACGTATTCTAAAATAAACCAAAAAAAAAAAAGTAATAAAAATTACTATTAAATTCCTAATATAACTATAACATACTAACCCATATTAGGGTTGATATTTCTTGATATATTTCTCATACAGAACATTTATCCATTCAGATTACACAAAGAAAGAAAATTATTTTGTCGATGTTTATCGATATATTCTACTACACGTGTTAATTCCAATACATTTACACCAAACCTATAAGATAGTTGTCCATGTAGATCATCCATGAGAGAAATACGTTCCACGGGCCGTTTCCGGCGGCCCGCCACTCTTAAAAGAGTGGGGCACTGCACTAGCCTTTTATTTTCTGACTTTTGCTGTTAATTCATAATTAACTCTTGCCAACATACCCCCCCCCCCCATCTGCTCTTGGCCTGCACCGCCGGTCCAATTTACGAACCCAATGTGGCCCACGACTAAAAAAAAAACGTTTGCCATCTCCAGATCTAGATTATGTAGATTTACAACGCTTTTAATTATAGTAGTGATAATTTATATTAATGTTTGTATGATATAATAATAATAAACAAAGATAAAACTATTAGCGAACGTATGCACCAATGATGTGCTTCGTAATTATTTTGACTTGATAATCACAAGGCGAATTATTTCACCCATAATAGACATTACTAAACAAAAAATAATTCGCCTCGTAATTCTACAAGATGTTTATTATATTAAATTCGTGAATTGTCAAGTAAAATCTACACTGTACAAACTTTGACCCCCCCATAGAACTCAATTAGAATATGTCCTAATTTGAGTTACAAGATTTGAGGACAAACCCACAGAAAGTAAAACTAATAAAAACAAGCAATTAAGCCTGTTCCATTCTGGACACAGGACGTGTTAGCGCATTTTTGTGTTATGCATTAGTACGTATTTTAGCTTTCAGTAAATATTTGTAAATTTTGGAAATGTTTATGAATTCAATTGTGTAATTGTAAAGGATGTTTTTCGAAAATAAAATTATTGTGGCTGAAGAATAAATACTCTACTGCGCAGAACACGTGTGACGTCAATCTTGGTGAAACTACGTGCTGCAGTATTTCGCACCAAATGAATGGGTTATTGAACGTATAAGGTGTAGAATGGGGCCATGAAAATGACATAATTATTAATATAGCTTATATAGTAAAAAACGGTAAAAAACTGATGTCCAGCCCTCAGAGGTCAGATCGCAAAATGAACTTTTGCTGCACACATGGCAGGCCAAGACCTACAAAATGATATATACATCATGGGTCTAGGACTTATGGTTGTTGAGATCTAGGGTGATGACAGACAGACAGACAAAACGGGGACAATAGAGCATTAAAAATGCTCTAAAAAGAAACTTACAATTAAAACCCTAAATTATCTAAATCCCGATAATTTCAAACAAAAACAAGAATCAACCCGTGCATTATCAGTTTCATAACTGAGCGAAGTGGCAAGTATTTCTAAGCTGCACATCCAAACATACTTACATACACACATTCAAATATATATATACATATATACATACACATTTTTTAGCCCCATGATTTACACTTTTTGTCCTGATGGTAAGTTTACTCTTTTTGTCCTGATGGTAAGTTTACACTATTTGTCCTGATGGTAAGTTTACTCTTTTTGTCCTGATGGTAAGTTTACACTTTTTGTCCTGATGGTAAGTTTACACTATTTGTCCTGATGGTAAGTTTACACTTTTTGTCCTGATGGTAAGTTTACACTATTTGTCCTGATGGTAAGTTTACTCTTTTTGTCCTGATGGTAAGTTTACACTTTTTGTCCTGATGGTAAGTTTACACTTTTGTCCTGATGGTAAGTTTACACTATTTGTCCTGATGGTAAGTTTACACTTTTTGTCCTGATGGTAAGTTTACACTTTTTGTCCTGATGGTAAGTTTATACTTTTTGTCCTGATGGTAAGTTTATACTATTCGATAAAGGATTTTATTTTTTTTAAACTAGCAAAAAGACTAAAATGATTTGTGGAACTTACGCCATTCTTGCTGCCATCTGTCTCTTGACGACTGGCATTGCTGGTAACAAATATCTGCCCAAACCATTCCAGAAGAAACAGGTCGCCTGTGGTGCTGACGAATTCAAATGTACCAACAATGCTTGCATAGGAGGTAACTCTCGGTCTTAGAATTTTGCTTTATCCCTTAATTGATAACTAAACTAAGTTTCTAAGCTTGTTTCTAGAAATAGCGACGTTCTAAGAGTTTGAACGTCACCGATGACCCTATGTTAGCCCTGATGGTCAGTTTGAACGTCATTCATGACCCAATGTCGGCGAGACTGTGAGCCTGATGGTCACAATGCTACCATATCTTACAAATAGGCAAACAAGGCAACATCTTAGGGGGGCCCATTTCCACCGCTAAATGCCCCTCTCCCCCATACTAACTCATATCAATTTTGATGCTTTTCATTTCCCGAGGGTACTGTTGTCTAGGGAGCCCAAGTCAGATCCATTGGGGGAGGGGTATAATAGGCATTGGCATACATGTCGTCGATGGGTGTCCCCTCTATCACCCCCTCCTCCCCCCCCCCCGATCAAACTTTCACGGAAATCCCCCCTACTATGATGACGTCAGTTACCCATTACATAATGGACCTTTCTGTGGCATCGCAGGCCGTAGGGTTGTAGAAAGGAAAAAAAAACTACACAACTTTATTACGAGTGCGATATAGACTGAATTTATCTATGCTTGGATCTCATAGAATGTTCAATACTGGATGTATTTCATGTTATCAGCTGTACATGACATTGTATGACAGATATTGTTTCCCCAATCTCATACCAATATGCATTATTACCAAGCACTGCTAATGACCAAAAGAAACGTTAGTTTGCTTAGATTCCAAATCCATAGGTTTACTGATAGACGCAGGCGACGTTATTATGGGTGCGGGTATCACACACCCCTCCCCCTCCCCCCACGACTTTATTGGCCACAGGAAGAACTATTATTTGTTTCATCATCCCACGACTAAGCGACCTTTTTTTTGTAGTGATTTTAATAAAAGCCTCTCTATGTATGTATGCAGAGACCTGAGGTTAGAGGTCAGATGAAAGCCTCCATGTATATATGCAGAGACCTGAGGTTAGAGGTCACCTAGGTTAGAGGTCAGGTGGGAAGTGGGGCTTGGTGAGAGGTACACGGGTACACCTAGGGACACTATGCAGTGGTACATTAGACGGTGCTAAGCAAAGTTACATTCAGTGCTTATTTTTGTGTTGGGAAAAAATTATTACTTTTCTTGTATTTTAAGAGGATTTAAGTTGATTAATTATAAAATAAAATTGTTTTCGACATTTAGTATATTTGCAGTTGTGATTTAGCTTGCATTGAGGTGCGAATTTAAAGTTAAAAAGTTAGGCAATCCATCACTGAGTACCGGCACCTATTTTTTTTTTTTTACAAAAAAGCACTGGTTACATTTTTGGACTTAGGCATAAAGCTGATATGGATTAACTAATATTAGAGTTTGAAAGACATAGAAAAGTATACCCTATTTTAATGTTCAAATTTTATAATTTCGTTAATACAAGAAATACAATATTGCGTTTTTTTTTGAATGACGTAATGCTATACTTTTTGTCATTAGCCTGAAAGTTTTATTTATCCAAAACTATTTGTTGATGTTTACACAGAACGTCCAGACTAATCAAGTTTAATACAAACTAATTAAAAGTGCCAATAAGCCCCATATAAAAATTAAAATGTTGTGAAAAATGCAAATTAAAAAAAAATAAGTGCACGGTGCATGAACAGAAAGTGACTACAATCTCAAGTGTCTGATGTAAGTAACTGGGGCTCCATATGGGGGCCCGTCAGATAAACACCCCGACCTTACAGCCCCACTTGTCTTTCTATTTGCCGCCAGCTGACCGGGTGTGTGACACGCACAGAGACTGTTCCGCTGGTGAGGATGAATCGAACTGCCCATCTGACTGCACTGGTCCACATCAGTTCAAATGTGATGGAAACAAATGTTTCGGTGTCATTGACAGGTGATCTATCTATCTATCTATCTATCTATCTATCTATCTATCTATCTATCTATCTATCTATCTATCTATCTATCTATCTATCTATCTATCTATCTATCTATCTATCTATCTATCTATCTATCTAGCTATCTATCTAGCTATCTGTCGTTTGTCTGTCTGTCTGTCTATCTATCTATCTATATAATCTATCAATCAATCTGTCTGTCTATCTAATCTATGAAGTAACATTGAACCAGTCCAACCCATCCATTTGTCGATGTACATATTTCGATCCATATGCATATTTACAAAGTAACATTGAACCAGTCCATATGTCTATCCATATGTCTATGTATAAAGTAACCATGAACCAGTCCATATGCCAATCCATATGTCCACCACAGGTGCGACGGTTTCTACGACTGTCACGACTACACCGACGAGGCCGACTGCGCCGGGTTCGAGTGCACCTCAGGCAGGGTCCGCTGCGAGACCTCCCACGCCTGCATCCTGGAGTCCTGGAAGTGCGACGGCGAGATCGACTGCGAGGACAAGTCCGACGAGAAAGGCTGCGTCACCGGAAGCTGCGCCGCCACGCAGTGGATGTGCGCCGACGCGTCCAGGTGCATCCCCAAGGACTACCTGTGCGACGGCGACAATGACTGCCACACCGACCACAGTGACGAGAAGGACTGCACCTGCAACGCCAACCAGTTCAAATGCCCGCTCGGACCATGCATCCCCACCTCGTACAAGTGCGACGGCGACAACGACTGCGGGGACTTCAGCGACGAGTTGGGCTGCCCCGATCTCCCGGCCAACGTCTGCAGGGACGTGCTGACCTTTGAAGACTGCCACCGCATGAACCAGACCACCCACCCCGTCTGCCTGATCCAGGCTGACGGAAACAAATTCTGCAGGAAGTACTGTGGATTCTGTACGTAAATTCTTTAATTTTTTTTGTTTTTAAAACAATCAAATGGCTGACGGCCTGAACCCAAGAATAAAAGATTTTTGGCTGAACGTACTGTGTCAAACTAATGTTTAATATATCTTCGTATAGTTATATTTAGATGTAACAAATAAAACATACACTTTACTTATCAATGAAATGTTTTTGTTTTTGTTTTTTTTATTAATGAAATTCTTTATTTCTTGTTTTATATCTCTAATTTTTTGTCAGCAATACACTAAAAGTGCTAAGAAGCTACCCCTCCCCCCTCTCTGCATATAGCTCATTCAGCACTGACTACTGTTTGCCATTTTCTGTTTAAGTGTCACACTTTAGAGAATACTTAATTACAAATACATATTACATTAGATTTGATCATAAAATGATTATTTTAGTATACATATTACATTAGATTTGATCATAAAATGATTATTTTAGTATACATATTACATTAGATTTGATCATAAAATGATTATTTTAATATTCAGATTTATTGAAATGATAAGAAAATGAAGAGTGGGTATTGATGTTTATTTTTCTCCTATGGGAGTATATCACATAAATATATCACTGTGTGCACCATTAGTAGAATGACTGTTTATACTTAGTCCATATCAGATTGATCCTTCTCATACGGCACCTGTCATTGAGGAAAATAAGAATATTTTGAAAAATTCATTAAAAAATTGAGCACATGGATAGAAATAAGGATTGATGACTGTAGAGATCAGTGGTCCTCATGTTGTGCTTCCAGGAAATTAACATATTCACATTTAATGGAGATGAGAAAATAAAAAAAAAGCAATAACACATCAGAATATTGAGCGAACGTTATAGATATTAATGATAATTAAAAAAAATAATGCTTAATGTGTGAAAACAAGTGGGAACAGAATTTTTTGTTATTTCGGAGGGGGCAAATGCCCCCAATGCCCCCCCCCCCCTAGTTGCGCCACTGTACATAACAACATAATACATAACAGCATAATACATAACAACATAATACATAATAACATTATACATAAAATTATACCTAACAACATTATATATAAAAACATCATACATAACAGCATAATACATAACAACATAATACATAACAACATTATACATAAAATTATACCTAACAACATTATACATAGCCGTTACTGTAGGGTTACTGCAGCCGCGACTGTAGGGTTACTGTAGCCGCGACTGTAGGGTTACTGTAGCCGAGACTGTAGGGTTACTGTAGCCGTTACTGTAGGGTTACTGTAGCCGCGACTGTAGGGCTACTGTAGCCGCGACTGTAGGGTTACTGTAGCCGCGACTGTAGGGTTACTGTAGCCTTTACTGTAGGGCTACTGTAGCCGTTACTGTAGGGTTACTGTAGCCGCGACTGTAGGGTTACTGTAGCCGCGACTGTAGGGTTACTGTAGCCGCGACTGTAGGGTTACTGTAGCCGTTACTGTAGGGTTACTGTAGCCGCGACTGTAGGGCTACTGTAGCCGCGACTGTAGGGTTACTGTAGCCGTTACTGTAGGGTTACTGTAGCCGCGACTGTAGGGTTACTGTAGCCGTTACTGTAGGGTTACTGTAGCCGCGACTGTAGGGTTACTGTAGCCGTTACTGTAGGGTTACTGTAGCCGCGACTGTAGGGTTACTGTAGCCGCGACTGTAGGGTTACTGTATCCGCGACTGTAGGGTTACTGTAGCCGTTACTGTAGGGTTACTGTAGCCGCGACTGTAGGGTTACTGTAGCCGCGACTGTAGGGTTACTGTAGCCGCGACTGTAGGGTTACTGTAGCCGCGACTGTAGGGTTACTGTAGCCGTTACTGTAGGGTTACTGTAGCCGCGACTGTAGGGTTACTGTAGCCGCGACTGTAGGGTTACTGTAGCCGCGACTGTAGGGTTACTGTAGCCGCGACTGTAGGGTTACTGTAGCCGCGACTGTAGGGTTACTGTAGCCGTTACTGTAGGGTTACTGTAGCCGCGACTGTAGGGTTACTGTAGCCGCGACTGTAGGGTTACTGTAGCCGTTACTGTAGGGTTATTGTAGCCGTTACTGTAGGGTTACTGTAGCAGCGACAGTAGAGTTACTGTAGCCGTTACTATAGGGTTACTGTAACCGCGACTGTAGGGTTACTGTAGCCGTTACTGTAGGGTTACTGTAGCCGTTACTGTAGGGTTACTGTAGCCGCGACTGTAGGGTTACTGTAGCCTCGACTGTAGGGTACTGTAGCCGTTACTGTAGCCGCGACTATAGGCTTAATCTTGCAAACAAAATTACAAAAATTATCACCTGTGTTATGCCCATAACTTTATGTATGCATAATGCCCTATTCATCTCCTGTGTGTGTAAACTTGTAAATTTGTTTGAGGTGTGAGTATTTCAAAAGAACTTATCGAATGGATTCAAAGCTGGCATGTTTATGTACAAGTTTTAAAGATAGATCGTTACGTGTTAAGAATCAGTCAACAGTGAGATGTTGGAAAAGTATTTATTTAGACAGTAATTATGGCGCGACGATGCTCTTGTTTGAATCAACTTTAATAGTAATTGTATTTTTACAGTGATCGAATTTTTATGATTTTTTAGTCTTTGTTTTGCGTCTTATTCAAAAATTGGGTTATTATTAATTTCAGTTTATCCATTTACGATTTGTTTTTTTTTTTGGTCTATTTGGTCTCTAATTTTGCTTGCTGCCCTGGCTATTCGAATAGATGCACATAATTGGCCAATGCCTTTTTCCAGAAGATACCCATTTCTTCACGTTTTTGTTTTGTATGAAGTTAGCGGTGAAAAATTGTGACTAATATTTATAGTCAATAACATAAATGCATGATTATTTAATGAAGCTGATAGTTGTGAATGTTCCAAAATCCAAACTAAATAAAAGACAAACTGGTGCTGTCCAGACTTTGCGTGACGCCCAAGTGAGACAGAAACCAATACCTGGAGTTCACATATACCTAGCTAATAAACCCGTACTACAAGGGGGGAAGGTGGGAGTGGTGAGGGTGAAGGAAGGGGGTCTGATCTAGCGTGTAAAATGTGGCCTGACTGACTGATCTAAGTATTCAGTCAACAGCTATCATGACTTCAAATGACGTGGAATGGGAGGGGCAGGCCGTCAGGTCAGGGGACACGTGACATGTGTGGTGAAACCGTCCCTCCAGCTCATCACGGTGTCATAGATACTCAATCTGATTATAAAACGGATAATATGATCAAGTACTTCGAGAACTCACAACTACTCACACACGTGTACTTCCAGTGACACACATTCAGCATCAATTAATATCCACATCAGCCGTTCCTTATCATCAATTATTAGTTGGCCCACTAAAGGATCTCTCTCCTCTCTCTCTCTTTCTCTCTCCCCCTCTCTCTCTCTCTCTCTCTCTCTCTCTCATATATATATATATATATATACTTATAAGACGCATTTTTTGTCTGTCTGTCTGTCTGTCTGTCTGTTCCCTTATAACTCAAGATTCAGAAAAACAGATAACGTGAAATTTGTTACACATACACATAATTACATGGGGAAGGTTATAGGACAGGTTTCGTTTCATCTCGATGGGTAGTTTAATTGTAATTAATTTTTTTTATTTTAGTATTTTACTATATTAAAGTAATCTCGACGGCGCCATAAATAAAATTCCTCTGTTACGTCATTTCCTGATGATCGAATAGAACTTGCGCGCTGGTGCTGTATTGTGCCTTTGTGATGCAAAGAATAGTTGATGTTTTTTCATGCTCTCTGATTTGTACAGTTTGAGGAAGGTAAAGGAATGAAGAAGGATTTTAGAAGAAGTGTGAAGCCATAATAATAAGTATTATAATATATATATATATATATATATATATAATATATATATATATATATATATATATATATATATATATATATAGAGAGAGAGAGAGAGAGAGAGGGGGAGGGAGGGAGGGAGGGAGAGATAAAGAGAGAGAGAGGGGGCACGGGGGAGAGAGAGGAAAGGAGGGTAGGAGGGAGGGAGGGGAGAGAGGGAGGGAGGGGGATGGACAGGGGGGAGAGAAGGAAGGGAGGGGGAAGATGGGAGAGGGAGGGAGAGAGAAAGGGAGATGGGAGAGGGAGAGAGATGAAGAGTGAGGGGGGCAGGGAGGGAGAGAGGGGAATGAGGGAGGGAGGAAGAGGGAGAGAGGTGGAGAGGGGAGGGAGGGAGAAAGAAGAAGGAGGAAGAGAGGGGTTAGGGAATGAGAGAGAGAGGGGAGGGAAGGAGAGAGGGAGAGAGGATGGGAGAAATGGGAGGAAGAGATAAAGAGAGGGAGGGGGCAGGGAGGGAGAGAGGGAAGGAGGAAGGGGGAGAGAAGGAGGGAGGGGGGATGGACAGGGGGGAGAGAAGGAGGGGGAGAGGGGAGATGGCATAGGGAGGGTGGGAGGGAGAGAAATGGGAGAGAGAGGGAGGGAGGGAGGGAGAAAGGGAGGGAGGGAGAGGGAGGGAGGGAGAGAGGGGGTAGGGAGAAAACAGAAGGTAAACAGAAAACCTTTTTTTAAACCCGGGCAAAGCCGGGTACTTGCAACTAGTAAATATATATATATATATATATATATATATATATATATCTGTCTGTCTCTCTCTCTCTCTGTCTCTCTCTCTAGCTCTCTCTATCTATGTCTGTCTGTCTGTCTCTCTCTCTCTATGTCTGTCTGTCTCTCTCTCTCTCTGTAGCTCTCTCTCTCTATGTCTGTCTGTCTCTCTCTCTCTCTCTGTAGCTCTCTCTCCTCTCTCTCTTTAGCTCTATCACTCTTTCTCATCAGCTGTCTCTTTCTCTCTCTCTCTCTCTCTCTGTCTCTCTTACACACACACACACACACGCAATAGCTCCACACATTCTCTCAACAGACCAATGTTTCTCAAACTATTTGTAATTCACGACCCACTAAGGAAACTGTTTGGCTCTCCCGACCAACATGTAAAGAATTGTTTAAAAAAAAAAGGTTCAAAGAAAGAAACCTACAAACTCAATAAACTATTGATTAACCATTTTTGGCAATTTACTTTAAATCAGCCCAGCGACCCACACTTTTAGACCCACTGCTATACAAGTGATTTTTTTTGCCCCCCCACCCCCCTGAAAGTTTGGTCTAGTTGCGCCTCTGGTTATGTATAATGTTGTTATGTATAACGCGTTGTTTTGTTTGATATGATTTATCTTACATTAGTGAATGTTTATAAACTTTGGAACGCGAGCTGAAATAACTTAATTAAACGGTTTTAAAACTATGTCTATTTCTTATGTCATGTTGACATTCGTTCCCCACATCCCATAATTTATCACATAATGTATTAAGATGTACCGGGCATTATTTTCTATCCACTACTAAAATATCGATCCATGGTATCGATAAAGGTTAAAAAAAAAAACAACAATACAGGATGAACAATTTCTCTGGCAGAGAAATAAATCAGACAAGAATCTATCCTATTACCTATCACGTCACCTATCGTCTGCCGGTGAAATAGTGCTGTAAAAATGTGCATCAGTGTTGCTAGGAGACACAATTAACGTGTACAGTTTTAGCTCATATTTCATCTGTTTTAATGATATCCAATAACGATTGTACATTTTTAAATTGAACTTAAAAAAATAAATAAAAAGTCGGCCTATTATTTTTTTCCGACCTTTACATGTCTTTTTTTTATATAAATAGTCCATGTGAAATATTTTGAAGACATTGACTTCCACTACACAGACTTCCACTACACAGACTTCCACTACACAGACTTCCACTACAAAGACTTCCACTACATAGACTACCACTACACACACTTCCACTACACAGACTTCCACTACACAGACTTCCACTACATAGACTTCCACTACACAGACTTCCACTACATAGACACACTACATAGACTTCCACTACATAGACTTCCATTACATAGACACACTACATAGACTTTAACTACACAGACTTCCACTACATAGACTTCCACTACACAGACTTCCACTACACAGACTTCCACTACATAGACACACCACATAGACTTCCACTACATAGACTTCCACTACACATACTTCCACTACACAGACTTCCACTACACAGACTTCCACTACATAGACTTCCACTACACAGACTTCCACTACATAGACTTTCACTACACAGACTTCCACTATATAGACACACTACACAGACTTCCACTACATAGACACACTACACAGACTTCCACTACACAGACTTCCACTACATAGACATACTACACAGACTTCCACTACATAGACACACTACACAGACTTCCACTACACAGACTTCCACTACATAGACATACTACATATACTTCCACTACACAGACTTCCACTACATAGACTTCCACTACACATACTTCCACTACACAGACTTCCACTACACAGACTTCCACTACATAGACTTCCACTACACAGACTTCCACTACATAGACTTTCACTACACAGACTTCCACTATATAGACACACTACACAGACTTCCACTACATAGACACACTACACAGACTTCCACTACACAGACTTCCACTACATAGACTTCCACTACACAGACGTCCATTACATAGACTTCTACTACACAGACTTCCACTACATAGACATACTACATATACTTCCACTACACAGACTTCCACTACATAGACTTCTACTACACAGACTTCCATTACATAGACTTCTACTACACAGACTTCCACTACACAGACTACCACTACACAGACTTCCACTACATAGACTTTCACTACACAGACTTCCACTACATAGACACACTACACAGACTTCCACTACATAGACACACTACACAGACTTCCACTACACAGACTTCCACTACATAGACTTCCACTACACAGACTTCCATTACATAGACTTCTACTACACAGACTTACACTACACAGACTTACACTACCCTCTAAAATAGAAAATTTTAGGATTTTTATGTATTTTTTTATTGATTATTTGCGTTATAAATCGGACATCCACTGCTCGCCCTCAACCATCAGTATAAAAATGAATGATAACAAAAATCAGACTCTCCCTCCCCCCCCCCACCTCGTTTGTTATACAACATGTGAACTGTCCTGTTATCAATAACCGTCACTTTAAGTAGGGAGATAGTCGTCCCAGTTGAGCCGGTTTGTGGCGTTCAATCTTAGATTCAGAAAGTATTAATACAGTACTCACAGGCCATTCTTTTGACTATCCTACTTTCAATGAAACCTAAAGTCCAACCAAAAACTAATACAGTTCTTATCGGCTCAACTGGAAAATATCATTTTCAATCAAATTTTATGATTTTTTCCCACCTTTTCTCGCCAACAATAACTTTGTCATCGAAACATAAAGCAATGATCATATGAAAAAAAATATATTCCTGGGTCCATCTCTAATGAACAACGATCGTGATAACATCAGAATGAATTCTTCACAATTATTATATACGCATAAGTACTTTAATACTTTGGCAGTGCGTGCGTGTGTGTGTGGGGGTGGAGGAAGGGGGAGGTCTTCTGGGCGGTTGTGCCTGTAGTTTCTGTTCATTGTCGGGCCCACCGGACTTAAGGTCGGATGAGTGACGGATGGGCATCCGGTAAAACGTTTAAGTATCGATATGAGGGTCCCGGGTTCGATCACCAGCAAAGGGAATTTTTCAGGTTATGGTGAAAGTTCCTTCCATGTCTCCCGTGGTGCCTCCATGGCCATTGCACTATCGGCTTTTGTTTGTGGGGAAAGAACAAGGAGCGCTACAAATCAAACAAAACACAACAAAACTAAACAGCGCCATATTGGTTAAAAGAATCTAAGAGATACACATCTCATCCTTACATGGACTTCACAGGTCAGGGGCGGATAATGCTGATGGGGCGGCTATACCGTCACTCTCCGCCACCCCTCCTTCCCGTTTGTAGAAAAACAAAAAAAGTTAGAGCATTATTTCACACATGATGCACAGAGTATGTCCAGAGGCGGATACAGGTTGGTTGGGGGCCCGGGCGCACAAGATAATATTGCCACCATTACATATACATTATCGTTTGGTCTCGATTATTTGTTGATTTAATTTTTGCGTAAAATATCCTTAATAGGATACCTCGCTAACTTTCACTGTTCGGCACGTGTCTCAAATGTTATGATCACGTGTACACAAACTATAAACACGTGACTTCCGCTTAATCACTCCCCCCCTCTCCCTCTTACCGTTCATTTATTGATTGGATGAAAAAGACCTGAAGATCACTGGAGGAAAAGAGAAAAAAGATGGTTTTAAGGCCACATGGGGAATTCCTAGACTCAGACTTGGACTCTGTGATGTTAAGCCACAGTTTGTTGATGTGTGTGTTTAAATACACATTGTCAGTGGATTTAGATTTTGAAACAAAAATACTGTGTGCATCTCTATGTTGAAACACAGACTGTTGATAAATTTGAAAGTTAAAACGCTAAATACAGACAGTCAGAGCCGTTCTATGATCTTTGGAGGCCCTTTACAGAGAATTTTAGAGATGATCTTTGGAGGCCCTAGACAGAGACTTTTAGAGATGATCTTTGGAGGCCCTAGACAGACTTTTAGAGATGATCTTTGGAGGCCCTTGACAGAGAATTTTAGAGATGATCGGGGGGCTTAAGAGAAAAGTACCTTCAGGGCCCTCTTAGCAATACATTTGCCAAAAATTAAAACTGGAATGGCGCCCATAGGCATTTTGGGCTCTACCTGGTCGCTATGTCTGCCTATTCATAAGAACGGCCTTGTAGACTAGTGTTGTTTTAGTCCCAGGTCATATTTTAGTTTCAGTTTTTATTTCATTTTTTCTGTAATAATTTTAGTTTTCGTCTAGTTTTAGTCTTGCTTCTAATTTTAGTTTTAATTTTAGTTCTCGTCCATAAACTTCACACCAGAGTGTCATCCATAAACTTCACACCAGAGTGTCATCCCATAAACTTCACACCAGAGTGTCACCCATAAACTGCACACCAGAGTGTCATCCCATAAACATAACACCAGAGTGTCATCCATAAACTTCACACCAGAGTGTCACCCATAAACTGCACACCAGAGTGTCATCCATAAACTTCACATCAGAGTGTCACCCTATAAACTTCACACCAGAGTGTCATCCCATAAACTTCACACCAGAGTGTCACCCATAAACATCACACCAGAGTGTCACCCATAAACTGCACACCAAGGTTTCATCCACATCTCCTCCACATTACAGCTTCCCCACCATCTTATCAAAATGGAAGCAAAAAAATTCTTGTAAATCAATCAAACAAACATATCCTTTGTATGGATTCTTCAGATTACTTCAGCAACAAACCATTCAGCTGTAATAGACTTTTCAGTACAACATTGTGGCGTTTTGTTTTAGTTGGGGTTTTGTAATTGTGTTGCGCAATTGTATCTTGGTTAACGACAGCAAAGTAAAGTCTTGGGTAACGACGCATGTTTTGTATTTTAAAACCTTAGTGTAAGGTATATAGAATGATTGATTTCCATTATTATAGTAGTAAAGTTCCATTAGCCTTTAAGCCAGGAGCATCAGGACAGATAAAGTGAAGAGGTGGTGTGAGTAGCACAATACACGTACATACTATTTTTATAATTGTGCGAAGTTGCACGTTGAATAACTATCTTATCTTTGGAACCAGAGATATTTTTAGGCAAAGACGTTTAAAGATATTTTTAGGCAAAGACGTTTAAAGATATTCTTAGGCAAAGACGTTTAAAGACATTCTTAGGCAAAGACGTTTAAAGATATTCTTAGACAAAGACGTTTAAAGACATTCTTAGGCAAAGACGTTTAAAGACATTCTTAGGCAAAGACGTTTAAAGATATTCTTAGGCAAAGACTTTTAAAGACATTCTTAGGAAAAGACGTTTAAAGACATTCTTAGGCAAAGACGTTTAAAGACATTCTTAGGCAAAGACGTTTAAAGATATTATTTCGGAGCCTATGCCAAAAGACGTCTCTTAGAACTATATTTGTAGCATTTGATTCCG
Organism: Bulinus truncatus; assembly: GCA_021962125.1. Classification (NCBI taxonomy): domain Eukaryota; kingdom Metazoa; phylum Mollusca; class Gastropoda; family Planorbidae; genus Bulinus; species Bulinus truncatus. The sequence goes on from JAGDYQ010000277.1 coordinate 578,196, forward strand.
ATAGGGGATCCTTTTGTCAGGGACCGTAGTAGTCGGCTGCCTAGCTTGCCTATTCATAAATAGGGCCCTGTATGGAGCAGATCACAGTTGACAACTTAGGGAATTATTAGCCAGCCTATCAGACAGTCATGTTTAACCCCTTACTCTAACCTTCAATTTTCAGTTCAAGAGGTACAGTGTTAGTACTGTACAGTGTTTGTCGTCTTATTTCGGGAATAAATTTAAAATGATTTTAAATTAATACTTTTAACAGTAGTGTCGACATGGGGGGCGCTTGAGGCCCAAAGCGCAGGTGGGCACTCTCTATAATAATATGCGGAAGCGCCCCCCCCTCCATCTATTAGCGACGCCAATGATTTTTGTAAACCTGACAGTTCTAGTTTACATTGACAGACAAAGCGACAACAAAATTCTGCTGTCAGAAAGTTACCGTTTTGTTTTTGCCACAAACTATTTTTCTACTATGTCAGAGTGACATTTCTTTTTTAACATTGAAAAACTAGTAAAATAATGTTACTTTTATTTTTTAAATCTCAGAATATATGAATAGCATGAAGCCAAGAAGAAAACATTTCAAGAAAATCTTGGCCTGTTTTGGATTCATTAAATATTTAAACCAGTTAAACTTTTAGGCTGCTCCACAGGATAAATGTGGGCGGGTAATGTTTATCTATCTTTCAAATTATTGATCAGACGACAAAACAAAACAAAATTTCTGCACGTAAACAAACCAAAATGAAAACAGGTCATTTATAAAATCAAGGAAAAAAAAATGAAAGGATAATTTAAAAAAAAACAAACTTTGTTTTTCTTCACAAATCATGTCACATAAAATAAAAATAACACACGAGGAAAAAAAAACTGAACTGAAAGACCAATTAGCACGCTAGAGTGAAGCTTAAAACATTATTACCATCGACACAATTCGACTCAAGTCAGAGAGCGGCAACTCACGTAGGTCGACTAGACTTTAGATGGTGGGTTCTCCCCCCCTGTCCGTTTAGGTGGTGACAACATTCCATCAATATTCCAGGAAACCATATAAATGTACCATTGACGGTCGGACTCAACAAGAAGGGTGTGTCTGACTGCGGTTCAAGAGTTTCTCTGTACTGACCCTATGATTACTGTGATTTCTGGAACAGGTGTTGAGATCTGTAGCATTGATTCTGTAAATAAAAGGTAAAACATCTTTTGAGTTTTATTGATTTAATTTATTTTATGTTTATTGATTCTTAATGCATTTACTCATTTTGCTATTCAAAACAGAGTATGCCGACAGTAACTTTCGGTACCATACTAAATTACACGGAAAGTATTTATAAATCTTTGAACTCTTTATGGCTATTTATTAAATATTCTTTTATTCTTCTTTTTTTTGAAAAAAATTATTATGTGTATTTTATTTCTATAAGGTATTATGTTCCTATATTTTGTTCTTGTTTTGTATTATTGAACAATACGAAATATTCAGAATAATTCATAGAATACTTAACCTCCAAAATAATGTGTGATAATATAGTTGAGACATTTGGAAAGGAATGAAAATAAACGTTTAATATTTACAGCTAACAAAAGACAATCTTTCACAATTTTTTTAGGTTCCTAGGTGTTTGTGTGTATGTGTGTGTGTGTGTTATTTTTTTGACGCAGCTTTTTGTCTATTTATGAACTATTCTGCATTATCGAAAATGTGTTGTTTCGTATTTAGTATTAAAAATCTGTTTATTTAATTTTTAAGCACAACACGACAAAGACTGAGCACTACAATTGTAGAAACACAAACATGAGTCAAATAAATAACTTAATTATCATCATTATTATTAGATTCACAAATAAAATATAAGAAGACACCAACGTAACTAAATGTAATGTCTACAATACAGTGTAGGCCCTAAGACGGTAACGTTCTGTTGGGGCCCGGGGGAGAAGAAGAAAATATTTAGCCCCTCCCCCCCACCTGAAAACCAATAAGATTAGGGGTGGGGGAGGGGCATGAAACATTGAAAATATACGATGGTATTTTTTTATTTTCATCAATTTTATAATACAGGACAAAACTTTGTGTCACTTTAGGTGATGGTTGGAGGAAAGGGGGGGGTTAGCACTCAGAAGTCATGGCCCCAGGAGCACGTTGTGAAATTCAGCCCCCCCCCCGTGAAGGCTAAACATTTGTAATGCAAGGAACTATGAAGACATATATATATAGAGAGAGAACAATGATGCTAGAGATGTTTACAACGGTTCATTGAACTAACTAAACGACCATCTAAAAGTTTATTTATACTTATAGATATGGTGACAGGGAAATAGAATCAAAACTAAAAATTATTTTGCATTTTCTGAAAGAATACTCGAGATTATAACCTACACCTGCTACAAACTTTCAAATTAAAACGGACATTACTTCACTCAACACCGTAAGAAAAAAAAAGATAAGAATAAAAAAAAACATACATGACGTTTCTGCACTTAGCAATACACCACCCATGTTTCAGAGTCATCTGAGTAAACTGCAAGTGTTTGAAATAAATTAAGTGATAAAAACTCTCAAGGAAATTAACACTTGAAAATAAAAAAAAGCAACATTTTGTGTGTCTATGAAGTAGTTTGTGGGAGGGGGGAGTTTTTCTTTTTCCTCTTCTGTTGACGTTAATTTAATTCCAAATAATATACATTGCACCAATCCCCTGTGTTCTAATGAGTCTACATTGCACCTATCCCCTGTGTTCTAATGAGTCTACATTGCACCAATCCTCTGTGTTCTAATGAGTCTACATTGCACCAATCCTCTGTGTTCTAATTAGTCTGCATTGCACCAATCCTCTGTGTTCTAATGAGTCTGCATTGCACCAATCCTCTGTGTTCTAATGAGTCTACATTGCACCAATCCTCTGTGTTCTAATGAGTCTACATTGCACCAATCCTCTGGGTTCTAATGAGTCTACATTGCACCAATCCTCTGTGTTCTAATGAGTCTACATTGCACCAATCCTCTGTGTTCTAATTAGTCTACATTGCACCAATCCTCTGTGTTCTAATGAGTCTACATTGCAGCAATCCCCTATGTGAAAAGTTTGCTCCAATGTCAAAAATAGTTGTTTTTGGAATGTTTTACAATCTTTTATATGATATAAAAATTTTTATTTCATCATAACGCCTATTTAACAAAAAATATTAATAAATAAATAATTGCCTCAATATGGTCTGATTGCTTTGATCTCATCCACCAGATTGAAATAATGGTCGACGGAAGTCCAGTGTTAGCAGACGAAGTGACGTCACCCTATGGTTTCACGAGATTCGAAAGTGCAACGGTGGGCGCACTCTACATGCTCTTCTGTAAGTTACAGAAGTAAAATATGTACGAAACTTAAACCACTGTATTCTTTAGCAATATCATGCACCAAATGAACTCCTTAGTTTAAAAAAAAAAACGTTTCAACCCAAAATTTATAGAAGTATGTCTAGAACAATGGGTTTAGGATTAAACATAGCGGAACAGATTGTTAGTGACTTGAATGTAGCATTATTCCTAACACTGTTGGATATTTCGAATTACTGAAAATATTTGAAATGGACACTCAGGATTGAAAATGATGCGAAATAAAAATAATTTAGTGAAGAGTGTTTTTTTTATGTTGTGAAATAGATATATTTAATGTTATTTTCATCAGTTTACACCAATTACCAAAAATTACGTCATTAAAACATGTGATCTCCCTCTCCCAAACTGTTTATCATACCAGACATTTGTACCAGACATTAGTACCATACATTTGTACCAGAATTAGTACCAGACATTTGTACCATACATTTGTACCAGACATTTCTACCAGACATTTGTACCAGACATTTCTACCAGACATTTGTATCAGACATTTCTACCATAACTTGTACCAGACATTTGTACCAGAATTAGTACCAGACATTAGTACCATACATTTGTACCAGACATTTGTAACAGACATTTGTACCAGACCGTCTTTTGAATAATTCCTCTATTGTAGAACTTTGGAAATCCCAGTAAGTTAAAAATAGAAAAAATGTCACTCGGCTGTCTACTTCTATATAAAATAAGGTTTATCCCAAGAGAAATTCTAGAAATTAAGAAAGAAAAACTCATTTAGCTGAACTGGGGATTTTATTTTGTTGAAATGAGAATAAAAAAAAAATCTTCCTTTTTTTCTAAATCCACGTTTATATTTTTATGTCTGACGTAAAACTACATTTTTTTTAAATAAGAAGGGGAAGTAAAAGTCCAAACTTATAAAGCCTGAGTTATCTTTCTTGAAACATTTTTTTTCCATTCCTGTGACGTGACTGGCTGTGTGAGTTCCTGTCATCTGTCACGTGACACTCTCCCGGCCTCGTCCATCTTACAGTAGAACACTTTGTTTTGAAACCAGTATCATAACCCTAAGAATAAATGGGTTTGTTTTCGAGCTAATTAACAAGGCCTCGATATTTATGGGGAAAATGAAGTTACACGTAACTTTGTTTTGACAGTTACATACAGCCAGGGCCAGTCTTAGGTATTTTGTAACCCTGGGCAGAGATCCATAGATGTTTGTGGGCCCGAGGCTAAAACACTTTTTTTCGGATCCCTCTCAGCATTATATTTGACATGAATTCGTAATCTGAGGTGCCCTATTGGCAGAGGCGGCCATAGCAGAACGCGGGGCCAATTGTGAGCGTTTTTTTTTGCGGTACCCATGATGAAATTCATATACGAGACACGGAGCAAACGTTTAAACAATCAATATCAATTGAGTCTTTTATGGGGCCCTTGTTCTAGGTGGTTCGACTTAGGGTCGTCGTCCAATCAGAAGACTATAAGGTCAATAATAATCATGCAATTTATTGGACCTCCACAATGAATGAATCGGTTTAATGGTAGCATTACATATTGGTTAAACATTAACATCAATGTACATCATATATTTACATCATATATTTACAACCTTCTGGTAGATGGAGAGTTAGACGAAAAATTTGAATATCACTATTAGTAGTTTTACTACAGGAGTTTTGGTTGGAGGAATAGATAGTTGAAGTTTGTGATGGAGAGTTTAATTATTAGACTTGGGTTGGAGAGGGAAAGTTTAATTGGTCATGTTTGGGTTGGAGAGGGAGATTTTAATTGGTCACGTTTGGATTGGAGAGTTTAATGATACAATTTGGGTTGGAGAGGAAGAGTTTAATTGGTCACGTTTGGGTTGGAGAGTTTAGTTGCTCTCTTTTTTTTTACCTGGACTCCCATTATATTAACATTATAAATCAACATTTACACACTTACGCCCATGTGACATCATTTTGTTCCAGTAACCATAATGTTGTATTAAAATGACTTGAGTTATAAATTCAACTTTCTAAAGTAGATACATGTGCTATACAAAATAAAGATTTCAAATAGACATGAAATATGTTATTTACCTGTGATAGATCATGAAATATGTTATTTACCCGTGTTAGGTAATGAAATATGTTATTTACCCCTGTCAGGTCATGAAATATGTTGTTTACCTGTGATAGGTCATGAAATATGTTATTTACCCATGTTAGGTAATGAAATATGCTATTTACCTGTGATAGGTCATGAAATATGTTATTTACCCGTGTTAGGTCATGAAATATGTTATTTACCTGTGATAGGTCATGAAATATGTTATTTACCTGTGATAGGTAATGAAATATGTTATTTACCCGTGTTAGGTCATGAAATATGTTATTTACACCTAAATCAAATGTATCACTAAAAGCTCAACTAAAATCGTTTTGTTTGTTTGTTTTGCTTTTCAGGTGTTGTCGGCGTGACCACGAATTTACTGACGGCCTTCACCTTCTACAAGGACACAAAGCTGCTGACCAATAGCAAGCCATGGCTTCACATTTGTCTGGCACTGTGTAACGTGGCGGTGGTGGCGCCCTCACCCTTCCCCGCCTCGTCCAGCTTCAGCGGCAGGTGACGTTATGTCTTGTCTGTGGAATAGGCAGAGAGGGAAGCGTGAAATTATGGTGACAGAAGAAAGACAGTCTGAATGAAGGGTTCAATTCTGTTGTCCAGCATGCATGTTTTAAGATGAGAAAAATAAAACATCTTTCTAAATGGTCTGACAGACAATTTTCCCCTCTTTTTTTTTTTAATCTGTGATAGCTATAAAACTAAATGCTCAGTAAAGAAATCAGTTGATCATTTATAAAATATCGTTTGCCAACAACCAGTCTTGAAGTACTTACTGTCTTTTCTTTCTGGACTGCCGTATCACTACTCTCCACTTTTCACGATCCATGGTCGTCTTCCTTCACGCTCTTACGCCCAATGATTTTTAAAGAGAAAGCCACTGTCTTTATTTATCCATCTATTTGTTCAATGACATATGATTAGGCAGCTTTATTTATCCATCTATTTGTTCAATGACATATGATTAGACAGCTTTATTTATCCATCTATTTGTTCAATGACATATGATTCGACAGCCTTTTTCTAAACGTTTGAACTTTTATTAACTTTGGGGTGACACGGTGGCGCTTTGGTAGTTGGCCCTATCTACATGCTGCAGGCTAAGGGATCAAATCCCTTACGTATGTCTTTTCGTGGTGCTACACTAAACATAACTGGTGAAAACAATGGCCATAAAAAACCCCACACTGCTAAGTTGAGCTCACACCATTTAGTAAGATATTAAAATCTCCATATCTCCTAATATTTTTTTTACAGGTAATTTAATAGTAACATTGACTATAAAGAAATATTTCATATGTTTAAATGCTCAACTAAGTTGATAATATTTGTTACATTTGTGGGTTTTTTTTCAGATGGTTATATGGGAGCTCGTTGTGCCAGTTTTACGCCTTTGAAGGAATGTTTGTTGGTATTGCAGCCATTGGTTCTGTTATAGCCTTGTGTGTTGAGAGGTACACAGTCGCCAACCAACCAGGCAGCAGTAAGTACTCTCTTGTTGGTCAATGTTCTTGGTCAGTGTGTTCATGCCGGACTTTAAACTGCCAGTCATGTCGCGTGATAAATTACAAGTTATCTGTACATGTAGTTGTAAAATAAAACTGCAGAAAATATTATGAGGTTTGAAATACTAGAACATGTCTTTGAAATACAAGAACATGTCTTTGAAATACTAGAACATGTCTTTGAAATACTAGAACATGTCTTTGAAATACTAGAACATGTCTTTGAGAGGAACTGGATGGCCGTTAGGTAGGGAGCACCACTCACGACCTGAAGAGAATGTGTTTGAGCCTTAGTTAATATCTCTCAGAAAGGGAAATAACTGACTTTAATTTCTCAGGACTAGAGAGTTCGTGTCTAGTGGAAACAGGTGACCACATTCATTGGTCGTCAAAGTAATTTATTAAAGCCACTTTCACTTACTTTCCTTTACTTTGTATTTTTTAGGCTAAAATAAATTCTCAGGTATATAATATATATATATATATATATATATATATATATATATATATATATATATATATATATGTGGGACGGATGGCCGAGTTGTGTAGATACTTGTCTTTTGTACTGAGAGCAGCCCCGTAGCGTGAAAATTCTACAGCAGGGGCCAGGCATTCTACAGCAGGGGCCAGACAATAGCAGGGGGGGCAGTTAATACATTTTACTAAGTAGAACAAATAAGCAGATGGGGCCATACAAAACGCAGGGGGGCCCGGCCCCCTGGCCTTCCGCACGCTACGGGCCTACCTGAGAGTCCTGGGTTCGATCCTTGTTCATTCCCATGGAAGTTTTTCCAGGTGAAATTTAGTGCAATGTCGTCAAACAAGTTCACCCAGCTTTAAATGGGTGCCTGACTTTAAGTTGGGGAAGTAAAGGCGGATGGGTGTTGTGCTAACCACACAATCCCTTCATATGCCGAGGTCATAGATGAATACACCACTTTATCCGTCCCGTTGGCCCACTAGGGCTAAGGGAACTTTACTTTTATATCAGAATATAAGGAAATGAGATCCACGTCTAGTTTGTTTTAAAATTATATAATTAAATAGAGCACACATGACACATAATGTAGAATCAAATGTAACAGGAACTTTCGGTATAAAACCAAATCACTTTTCTTGTAGGATAAAAAAATGTTTGTATATAAATATATATATATATAGTTTTGTTTTTTGTTCAGAGGACAGCGCTGGTTGGTTCTACACCTGGTCCATTCTTCTGGTTGTGGGCAACGCTTTCTTCTGGGCAGTGATGCCCTTGTTGGGCTGGAGCAGGTGATTGTTTAAATTATTGTGTGGCCGAAATGACCAACTGGCTTTCTTTTTATTTTGTCTTACAATTATTTCACAAATAAACATGACATGCGGGGGATAAAATTTAAAACAAAACAAAAACTATCTTCCATTCTCTCTCTCTCTCTCTCTCTCTCTCTCTCTCTCTCTCTCTCTCCCTCGCTCTCTCTCTCTCTCTACAGTGAACATATTTAATATTGAAGGAAATCAGTTACAAAAATTAAAAAAAAAACTTTTTATTTTTAGATACGCAATATTGCAATAACGGATGCACATTTAAATTAACAAGTGTTGTTCAATGTACATGTAATATCAGCAAATAAATGGCAAACCTGTAAGTCTTTCATGTAGAGTGCATTTTATTATAACGGAAAATAATTGGTTACAGTGTGGATCAAAATGTATATGTATCAATATTGTATTAACCGTTGACATAGGTTTTCAATGTATGACACAGAATGCAATATCATACTTCATATGAGTAGACTTTCTTTATGTGTTGACCTTCTTTGTGTGATGACCTTCTTTGTGTGATGACCTTCTTTGTGTGTTGACCTTCTTTGTGTGTTGACCTTCTTTGTGTGTTGACCTTCTTCGTGTGTTGACCTTCTTTGTGTGTAGACCTTCTTTGTGTGTTGACCTTCTTTGTGTGTTGACCTTCTTCGTGTGTTGACCTTCTTTGTGTGATGACCTTCTTTGTATGTTGTCCGTCTTTGTGTGATGACCTTCTTTGTGTGTTGACCCTCTTTGTGTGATGACCTTCTTCGTGTGTTGACCTTCTTTGTGTGATGACCTTCTTTGTGTGATGACCTTCTTCGTGTGTTGACCTTCTTTGTGTGATGACCTTCTTTGTGTGATGACCTTCTTTGTGTGATGACCTTCTTCGTGTGTTGACCTTCTTTGTGTGATGACCTTCTTTGTGTGATGACCTTCTTTGTGTGTTGACCTTCTTCGTGTGATGACCTTCTTTGTGTGTTGACCTTCTTTGTGTGATGACCTTCTTTTTGTGTTGACAGGTATACTATTGAACATTCTGGAACGTCATGCGCCATAGACTGGAAGAACCCGGATGAGAGTTACATTTCATACATGGTCAGCCTAGAAATATTCTCATTCGTCGTCCCTGTTACCATGGCTCTCTTCTGTCTGTACTCAACGGCCCCTCCGGCACAATCTGCAGCTGGACCCAGTGGCTCGCCACAGGGGGAAGGAAGTGGTGAGAGCGCTCGATTTGTTGACCAAAGCGTGTCGGCACTGACCGAAGGTCAGCTCAAGTCGGTAAGTATCTTAATTAAACCTTCCTTGATCTGAATAGGATATTTTATTTGTTAAGGGTGAGAGACATTTATCTTATATCCAATAAACTAAAGACGAGAGTGCAATGACCATGGAGGCGCCACTGGAGACAGCGGGAACATTAACCTTGACCTAAATATTCGCTTCTGATAGTATCTCTCTCTCTCTCTCTCTCTCTCTCTCTCTCTCTCTCTCTCTCTCTCTAAACTCTCTCGGTGATAAATGCGGGCTGAAACTTAGTCTCTTAGATTCCCTGAAATCAAAATCACTGTGCCCCTCAACGTCTGGGAGCTGCCATCAAGGCCAATGGCCAGCAAGCTACCCGACTGGTCCACCTTGTGGTTAGCCAGCCCGGGGCACTCAAAAACAGTGGCGTACCTAGGGGGGGTGGTGGGTGCGGTCCGCACCGGGCGGCACTTTTTATTACTTTTTAGGGGGGGCGGCAAATATATAGATTAAATTGAAATACCTAAATGAGAGGGCGGCAAAATCGTCTTCCGCCCTAGGCGGCCGATACCCACGCTACGCCACTGCTCAAAAAGCTCATGTTATACGGTTTCCTCAACTTCTTTGCAGTGTCGGCAAAGGGAATCGACATGGGGCCTCAATATCCCAAAAGTACGCACCTAGATAGTATCTCTAACATTACTCATTCAATAGTATCATCAACGTTATATATTTAACCTTTAAAAAACCCATTCCACTCTATGTGTGGTCAGCAATCATCATTGACCAAAACACTCTTCTTCATTAGCCTGCCATCGTTTCTACTCTCTTATCGGCTCCGCTCTCTATTGGTTAAAAGACTAACCATTATTCGATATCATCTTTGATATGTTCTTACAACAAAAACGATACACGCAATCAACGTTTTATATTTTTCAACTAAGTGTAGAGTTGATCGTAATTGAAATATATTTAAAATTTCTTCTTTCAGAACTTTTTGTAATCAAACTTTAAAAATCACCTACTAATCTCTACCTTTGTTTATTACAGCTGTGCTACATCTTCCTTGGTTTGGTGATTGTTGGCTGGGGTCCTTTCGCCTTCCTGTGTACATCCACGATGTTCGGGGGTGCTCAAGGTCTCTCAATGCTGGCGGCCAGCATCCCGCCCCTGTCCTGTAAATGTATGGTCTCAGCTTATCCCCTCGTGTACGCTGTAGCCTCCCCTAGATTCAGACGGAGTTTCATGTCAGTTCTTGGTGGCGTTGACAAGAAACAAGATTAGATCTCTAGCAAGTAACATAATTAGAACTCTAACAAGTAACAAAATTATATCTCTAGCAAGTAACATAATTAGAGCTCTAGCAAGTAACAAAATTAGATCTCTAGCAAGAAACAAAATTAGAGCTCTAGCAAGTAACAAAATTAGATCTCTAGCAAAAAACATAATTAGATCTTTGGCAATAACAAGATTAGATCTCTAGCAAGTAACATAATTAGATCTTTGGCAAGTAACTAAATTAAATCTCTAACAAAATTTTTATCAAACTTGTTTGGCTGTCAAAAATTCATCACATTCCTGAAATGATTGATTTTTTTTTCAGGGAAATTTTTTTTTATTCAAGCTATGTGCACATATCAATCAAATCAATATTTCCTACCTGCTTTGATAGTTCTTCCAATGTCTGAGATAGTATATGTTTTTTTTTTGGTGTTAAGTGCATACTTTACAATAACCTGCAGCTACTGGTAAAAAACTGCATCTAGTGGTAAAAAACTGCAGCTAGTGGTAAAAAGCTCCAGCTAGTGGTAAACAACTGCAGCTAGTGGTAAACAACTGCAACTAGTGGTAAACAACTGCAACTAGTGGTAAACAACTGCAGCTAGTGGTAAACAACTGCAGCTAGTGGTAAACAACTGCAGCTAGTGGTAAACAAATCCAGCTAGTGGTAAACATTTGCAACTAGTAGTAAATAATTCATGACATCGATGAATTGAACTTGAAGAAATTCAAAATAAGTTATTGTTAAAAAAAATATTTTTCTTGACTTCGCTTTTTTAATCTTTAGCAGCCTGTGTAATTTATTGTTTTTAGTTAATTATTTTGTTGTATTATTGAACATTGTTCTTATGTTTTAAAAAAATGTATTTTTTAAATGTCTATTTTGTAATGGGTTTTAGTCAACACTTGTGTTTTATCTTAGTGTATGCGTACTTCACTTATAGCCATTGATATAACAGACACATATGATGACATACACAAGGGATATGTTTTGAATATAAAGACATTATTATTATATTCAAATGTTTTTTTTTAATAAAATTTTGTGAAGTAATATTTATATCTTTATGTTAATCTATTCATAATTAAAGAAGCCATTAAGTTGACTGTACACAAATTAGTTATGACATTCTTATTATTCTGGATTACACGTGTATTGCCCTAATTACACAATAGGAAGTCAAACAATATGTCACAGCCATTCGTTAGTTCTTCATAGATATTTGAGGGACATAGGCACAAAAAAACCTGAATATCTCAGCACAAGGTTTTCTAGAAATAAATACTGAATTGGGGGGGGGGGGGCGCTTTGAAGTGGACACCCCTAGTTGATTTCCTTGTCTATCTACCCATTAGAACGGCCCGGCCGTCTAAAGTAGTAATGGGCCCCAGGAAAGTGCATACTGTGCCGATAAAATAGGACGGCCACGACTGTAGACCTAGTTGCCAAAAAAAAACGGCCCCTAACATTAGCAAATAAAATGACAATATTTGACACCTGTGACGTGTGGTATACATCTGGCTGCTAGTCACTCAATATGTCTTTATCCAGACGATGAGTTAATCAGATGTCTCGCCATTTTGTAAGAAGCTAGGGGGGTGAAAACACCAGAGATTCGTTGTAGGTTGACAAACAAGAATTATAGCCCGATCAGACAAATAGTTGGCTTGGTGGTCCTGACAGAAGTTTAAACAATGAATGAAGAAATCTGGAGACAGCATGCTCGGTGTTGTCAAACCAGCCCCGTAGCGTGAAAATTCTACAGCAGGGGCCAGGCATTCTACAGCAGGGGCCAGGCAATAGCAGGGGGGCCAGACATTCTACAGCAGGGGCCAGGCATTCTACAGCAGGGGCCAGTCATTCTACAGCAGGGGCCAGGCATTCTACAGCAGGGGCCAGGCATTCTACAGCAGGGGCCAGGCATTCTACAGCAGGGGGGGCAGGCATTCTAAAGCAGGGGCCAGGCATTCTACAGCAGGGGCCAGGCAATAGCAGGGGGGCCAGGCATTCTACAGCAGGGGCCAGGCATTCTACAGAAGGGGCCAGGCATTCTACAGCAGGGGGGGCAGGCATTCTACAGCAGGGGCCAGACAATAGCAGGGGTTCCTGTGTCCAACCACTCTTTTTAACTCACCAATCTTACTATCAGCTAAGAACTGTTCAAGACTTAAAATAATGATAATTTCATTTTTTGTTACTTAAAACCATGAAATGCAATAATCTCATTTACAACTTAATAAGAACATACATACTAGCTAATGTAGATGGAGAATCAGTAGTCCTTGAAACGACAGTAAAATAATTAGTATAACTGGTAGATTCACACTCGTTATGTTTCTAGTTGATGTCGTCAATGCATACACATACTCAAATACATACATACACACATACACATACACATATATATATGCACATATACATATACATACACACGTGCATAAACAAACACACAAAAATACACAACTAAATATATACATACATACAAGCAGGGAGATAATATTTGAACCAGTTGTGATAGGGAAAGATAATAGAAAAAAATAACAAAAAATAAATAATATTTTTTAGATGTATGAGATGAAGTATTCTAGTGGCGCTTTAAAAAAATAGTAGAACATACATATATACAAACATACATACATACATACATACATACATACAAACAAACAAACATACATACATACATACAAACATACCTACATACATACAATTGTATACATTACAATTTATTTTCCGAAATGTATTTCGGCCAACTTCATTATCGTCAATGTTAATTGACTAAATTAGTTGAAATAAATTTTGCGCTAAAAAAACAAAAATATTATTGGCTATCTGATGTTTGATCATACTTAGTCAATAATAACAAAGTCTGATGTGAGTTTGATACAGTAATTACTTCATACCAAAACAAAATGTTTGTGAAGTCTTAAGAAACTAAATCTCATGCCAAGTAAATATTTTTAACAAGCTGGGACTGATCAAAGACACGAGTAATTAACTAAATGTTTTTTTTTTAAATTTTGATATCAGAGGAAATCTAATAAAGTATAAAGAAATATAATAGTAACAAAAGAAAAGCCAGACGGTGTCTTTAAATCAGGCCACGATGGAAGGTAGAGATATTAACTAGACCGGTGTGTGACTATCTTAAGTCATGGAATAAATAAATGACTTCACTACTCAGATTACGCTGAAATAATTGCTCATCATCCCTGTAACATTGTGAGCTATTTATAGAAAGTTAAATGATGTTTCAAATCATCAAATCACTTTCATCATTTGTGAAATCTACCAGATCACAATCAGCCAATTGACATCTACCAAATGACTGTATCAGTCAAGTGACATCTACCAGATGACTGTATCAGTCAAGTGACATCTACCAGATGACTGTATCAGCCAAGTGACATCTACCAGATGACGGTATCAGTCAGGTGACATCTACCAGATGACTGTATCAGTCAAGTGACATCTACCAGATGACTGTATCAGTCAAGTGACATCTACCAGATGACTGTATCAGTCAAGTGACATCTACCAGATGACTGTATCAGCCAAGTGACATCTACCAGATGACGGTATCAGTCAGATGACATCTACCAGATGACTGTATCAGTCAAGTGACATCTACCAGATGACTGTATCAGTCAAGTGAGATCTACCAGATGACTGTATCAGTCAAGTGAGATCTACCAGATGACTGTATCAGTCAAGTGACATCTACCAGATGACTGTATCAGCCAAGTGACATCTACCAGATGACGGTATCAGTCAGGTGACATCTACCAGATGACTGTATCACTCAAGTGACATCTTCCAGATGACTGTATCAGCCAAGTGAGATCTACCAGATGACTGTATCACTCAAGTGACATCTACCAGATGACTGTATCAGTCAAGTGACATCTACCAGATGACTGTATCAGTCAAGTGACATCTACCAGATGACTGTATCAGTCAAGTGACATCTACCAGATGACTGCATCAGTCAAGTGACATCTACCAGATGACTGTATCAGCCAAGTGACATCTACCAGATGACGGTATCAGTCAGGTGACATCTACCAGATGACTGTATCAGTCAAGTGACATCTACCAGATGACTGTATCAGTCAAGTGAGATCTACCAGATGACTGTATCATTCAAGTGACATCTGCCAGATGACTGTATCAGTCAAGTGAGATCTACCAGATGACTGTATCAGTCAAGTGACATCTACCAGATGACTGTATCAGCCAAGTGACATTTACCAGATGACGGTATCAGTCAGGTGACATCTACCAGATGACTGTATCAGTCAAGTGACATCTACCAGATGACTGTATCAGCCAAGTGACATTTACCAGATGACTGTATCAGTCAAGTGACATCTACCAGATGACTGTATCAGTCAAGTGACATCTACCAGATGACTGTATCATTCAGGTGACATCTACCAAATGACTGTATCAGTCAAGCGACATCTACCAGATGACTGTATCAGTCAAGTGACATCTACCAGATGACGGTATCAGTCAAGCGACATCTACCAGATGACTGTATCAGTCAAGTGACATCTACCAGATGACTGTATCAGTCAAGTGAGATCTACCAGATGACTGTATCAGTCAAGTGACATCTACCAGATGACTGTATCAGCCAAGTGACATCTACCAGATGACGGTATCAGTCAGGTGACATCTACCAGATGACTGTATCACTCAAGTGACATCTTCCAGATGACTGTATCAGCCAAGTGAGATCTACCAGATGACTGTATCACTCAAGTGACATCTACCAGATGACTGTATCAGTCAAGTGACATCTTCCAGATGACTGTATCAGCCAAGTGACATCTACCAGATGACTGTATCAGTCAAGTGACATCTACCAGATGACTGTATCAGTCAAGTGACATCTACCAGATGACTGTATCAGCCAAGTGACATCTACCAGATGACGGTATCAGTCAGGTGACATCTACCAGATGACTGTATCAGTCAAGTGACATCTACCAGATGACTGTATCAGTCAAGTGAGATCTACCAGATGACTGTATCAGTCAAGTGACATCTGCCAGATGACTGTATCAGTCAAGTGACATCTACCAGATGACTGTATCAGCCAAGTGACATTTACCAGATGACGGTATCAGTCAGGTGACATCTACCAGATGACTGTATCAGTCAAGTGACATCTACCAGATGACTGTATCAGCCAAGTGACATCTACCAGACGACTGTATCAGTCAAGTGACATCTACCAGATGACTGTATCAGTCAAGTGACATCTACCAGATGACTGTATCAGCCAAGTGACATCTACCAGATGACTGTATCATTCAGGTGACATCTACCAAATGACTGTATCAGTCAAGCGACATCTACCAGATGACTGTATCAGTCAAGTGACATCTACCAGATGACTGTATCATTCAGGTGACATCTACCAAATGACTGTATCAGTCAAGCGACATCTACCAGATGACTGTATCAGTCAAGTGACATCTACCAGATGACTGTATCAGTCAAGTGACATCTACCAGATGACTGTATCAGCCAAGTGACATCTGCCAGATGACTGTATCAGTCAAGTGACATCTACCAGATGACGGTATCAGTCAGGTGACATCTACCAGATGACTGTATCAGCCAAGTGAGATCTACCAGATGACTGTATCAGTCAAGTGACATCTACCAGATGACTGTATCAGTCAAGTGACATCTACCAGATGACTGTATCAGTCAAGTGACATCTACCAGATGACTGTTTCAGTCAAGTGACATCTACCAGATGACTGTATCAGCCAAGTGAGATCTACCAGATGACTGTATCAGTCAAGTGACATCTACCAGATGACTGTATCAGTCAAGTGACATCTACCAGATGACTGTATCAGTCAAGTGACATCTACCAGATGACTGTATCAGTCAAGTGACATCTATCAGATGACTGTATCAGTCAATTAGCTCTATGGATATTAGGTATTTGGGCCCCATGACTATTCTTTTCTTTTAAGAAAAGGGGCCCCCAACATTCTGAGAGGGACGGGTTTCAGGGATTATTTCAAGACGGCCCTAGAATTTTAGCTCGACAAAACAATGAACAGTCGTTAGCGTTAGTCTTCACAAAACGAAACACACTAGATTGAATACATGGCCATTGGTCAAAGTAAGGTTTATTGTACATTCAAAGATTCTATAAACCAGTCTCAATTACACCACACACACACACACATTCACACACACACACGCACACACACAAACACACCACTCTCTCTCACACAAACTCACACACCACACACACACACACAAACACATACACACATTTACATGTATACATTTTGGTGGTACATTGTGGTGGTTCATCATGGGGGTACATTGTGGTGGTACATTGTGGTGGTACATTGTGTTGGTACATTGTGGTGGTACATTGTGTTTCAACATGTGGTGGTATATTGTGTTGGTATATTGTGTTGGTACATTTTGGTGGTACATTGTGTTTCAACATTGTGTTTCAACATTGTGGTGATACGTTGTTAAGGTACATTGTGTTTCAACATTGTGGTGGTACATTGTGGTTGTACATTGTGTTGGTACATTGTGGTGGTACATCTGAGACAGACTTACAGACAATTGTGTTAAAAGTTGAGCTAAAAATTTCTCGGTGTAGAAATCCTAAACATGAAACAATCCAACTAGATCCATAACATCTATTATGTATATTAGCGGATGTGTAACGTAATGTTCATCATGTATTTATGGTGATATACTTAATAATTTATTTGCCAGTGGGTGTAGGGGAAAGGTAACCAAAATGACTCAGTGGTTAGGTATCTCATTGCTTTCACGTTATAGTTATTTGAATGCAGAAGTTATACATTTAAGAAAATTGAGCAGAATTTTCACTTAATGAAGGATAAAACTTAAAATAATGTTCATAATTTTCACTTCATGAAAGATAAAACTTAAAAGTATGTTTATAATTTTCACTTAATAAAGGATAAAACTTAAAAGAGTGTTCATAATTTTCACTTAATGAAGGATAAAACTTAAAAGAATGTTCATAATTTTCACTTAATGAAGGATAAAACTTAAAAGAATGTTCATAATTTTCACTTGATGAAGGATAAACTTAAAAGAATGTTCATAATTTTCATTTAATGAAGGATAAAACTTAAAAGAATGTTCATAATTTTCACTTAATGAAGGATAAAACTTAAAAGAATGTTCATAATTTTTAGTCAGGAAAAAAAGAATATCGTATGTGAGGCCCAAGATAAGTTTTTTTTAACAGCTGATAACATAATTTACATAAGCGGGGCCCCTGTCTGCAGGTGTGGGGCCCAGGGTGGTCAACCTATTGGTCTATTTCCCTGCAATCAGCCACGTCTTTCATTGGACAACACTGACTGTGACGTCATATTTCACTATGTCGACATAGACACAACGTGGTTTGATTTTATTTATTTTTTTTGAATCTTTCAGACGTCAAAAAAAAAACAGATGACACGGATATAGCATTAGCCCGCCATTTTCCTTGAGGTTCTTTTCATCTTAATAAAGAATACACAAAAAAATAAATTTACTAAAGAGATACAAGTATACCAGTAATTTTATTTTATTCATTTTGCTAACTTAGAAAAAAAATTAGAATTTTAAATTTTTTTATTTAATTTGATTTAAGATTGAACAATGATGCAAGATAATGACAGTCGTTCTTACATATCTGAGGGGTGAGGGGTGGGAGGAGGGGGGGCTAGGATAGGAAGAGATTTCCAATGATGTTTTGGGAACTCTAGGCTAAAAGTACCTGTCAGGGCCCTGTTAGTGTCAGGTTTAATCGGAATTAAGACTTGTAGGGGAACCCTTTGTTAGAAATACATAGAAAATTGCTTTGAAAAAGTCAAATGTCATGAAGCCAATACAGACCATCGAGTTCATCTGTTATTGTAGTTCAGATACATTAGAGTTCATCTGTTATTGTAGCTCAGATGAAGTAGAGTTCATCTGTTAGTGTACATCAGATACATTACAGTTCATCTGTTATTGCAGCCTGACTATTCTATTGGGTTTATTTAAAAAAAATATAACATACATTTTTATTAGCAATACAAATCTAACTTCTGTGTAGGATATAGGACAATGTTTATAAAACTGCACAATTTTTGTCTGATATTTTATGCATATATATATTTTTTTTAAATTTCGGAATCCATGTATATAATCTATAGTGCACCCATACGTCTTAGTCCATCTGTATGTAATCAATAGTGCACCCATACATGGGCGTCGCTAGGAACTTTTCCAGGGGGGGGCAAATAACAATTTTATGACATTTTTTTTAAATGTAAGGGTGGGGGGTGGGAGCAAATTTTTTCAAAATGTAGGGGGGGGGGGCAAATGCCACCTACAGGTGTACAGTGGGCCACCTACAGGTGTACAGTGGGCCACCTACAGGGTGTACAGTAGGTCACCTACAGATTACAGTGGGCCACCTACAGGTGTTCAGTGGGCCACCTACAGGTGTACAGTGGGCCACCTACAGGGTGTACAGTGGGCCACCTACAGGGTGTACAGTGGGCCACATCTTGTGCACTCAACTGTAATTACCTTTCTTTGTTGCCCACATACACTATCGCTTTATCGCACACCGACTTTAGAGAATTAAAGAGAATTTCCCCTATTCTCTATCCCCCCACCCAAACAAATTACTCTCTAGTCTAAGTCAGTTCCACAAATAGATCCTGATACAAACTTATTTAACACGCAAGGTGTGATTCTCTCAAGCTTTGGGGCTAAATAGGTCAATTTGATTAAAGTCAATAAACAAACTGAATAATGTGTCAGGGGGAAGTTCTTGATAAAAATAAAATCTCCTGCTATGCAGTATTCCTCGCCATCTATAAAACCATAATACCATAGTTATCATACTTACCATACTTAGTCCATACTTACCATACCATACTTACCATACCATACTTACCATACTTAGTCCATACTTACCATACCATACTTACCATACATACCATACTTACCATACATACCATACTTACCATGCCATACTTACTATACTTACCATACATACCATACTTATCATACCATACTTACCATACATACCATACTTACCATGTCATACTTACTATACTTACCTTACATACCATACTTACCATACATACCATACTTATCATACCATACTTACCATACATACCATACTTACCATACCATACTTACTATACTTACCATACCATACATACCATACTTACCATACATACCATACTTACCATGCCATACTTACTATACTTACCTTACATACCATACTTACCATACATACCATACTTACCATGTCATACTTACTATACTTACCATACATACCATACTTTCCATACATACCATACTTACCATACCATACTTACCATACATACCATACTTACCATACCATACTTACCATACTTACCATACCATATTTACTATACTTACCATACATACCATACTTACCATACCATACTTACCACAAACATAAACATCAACATTCATCCAACAATTAATCTTCTTTAAATCATTTTTTAATCCCAACCTCACCCCACAATCTAAACGGGTCACGGCTACATGGGTCACGGCTAAGTTAATTGAATGGTGTAAAAGGTAAAGAACTTTAAAAAAAAATCATTTCATTATTCTCAACTGTCTATCAGTCATTTCATTGACTGGGTTCATCGAGTATATCTGGGAACATCAAAGATTTCAAGAGTTATTTTTAAATATAGACTATAAAGCCGCTAAGTTAATTATAACCGAATTCACAGAATATCAATTTAATAATTCAAAATAGCCTACTGATTTGCAAAGGAGTCGATTACATAATTAGCCATCATTGTGTAAATACCCCAGCGCGAAAGATAGATCGAACGATTAGGCCTATGGGTTGTTTCCCCTGAAAGAATACAGTGTAACCTGAGTAGGTTTTAACGCCATACGCTTTCGTGGGGACGGAAGAAGATGTGCATCTTATTTCAATAATAAAACTGTTTCTGCTTTAATGTCACGAGCATCTCATTTCAATAATAAAACACTTTCTGCTAAAATATCAAAGTATGAGTATATATATATGTATATATATATATATATATATATATATATATATTAAATATAAACATGTGTGATGAGCAGTTCTTAAGCTCTAGGGATCCTTAACAGGGACTTCTAGAAAATATGTGGGCATTTGGAGAATGTATATGTACCTTCCTAGTTATCTACACATCCATCTACTTATGCATGCTCTTATATACACATCTACCAAAACATCTAAGTATCTAAACATCCACATACCTAAACACCCACTCACCTAAACATCCACTTACCTAAACACCCACTCACCTAAACATCCACTTACCTAAACACCCACTCACCTAAACATCCACTTACCTAATCATTCACTTACCTAAACACCCACTCACCTAAACATCCACTTACCTAAACATCCACTTACCTAATCATTCACTTACCTAAACACCCACTTACCTAAATATCCACTTATGTAAACATGCACTTATCTAAATATACACCTTACCTAAACATTCACTTAACTTAACATTCATTTACCTAAACATCCATCTACCCACCGTTCTATTTTACGGTACATTACATTTTATATAATACATTTCTTTCTTTTTTAATAATTTCACATCGAATGCACATTTATGTATATTTGTATGAATACTTAAATCTTAAATCAGTTAAAAAAAAAATAACGTCCAAAATAATATTTACGAAACAACCCCTATTTTATCAATTTTTCAAATTGTCAATAAAAATAAACGTTCTGTAAAAAAAAAAAAAATCAACCAATCATAAGATACCTTACAAAAAACTTTTATTTCCGTGTTCTCCCTAATCAGAAAATAATTACTTTATTACTATCAAGAGCTTTACAATTCTACACAGTTATAGAAAACAATTAGTTGTAAAAGATAGTTTGATAGATAGATATAAATAGATATCATTCATTCTCTGGGGGCCAGGGGCATCCCTTGACTGGGGACGACGGCTATACAGAATTAATTAAAAAAAAACGAGATCGACCAATCAAAAGACTTTTTTTTTACTGTCTAGCATCACTGTTTTAAATGTAGTCACAACTTCAACAGATTAAAACACAGCACTCTACCGTCAGTCAAAACACTTTTTATAAATTTTATTTAAATTGAAGAACGCCTGCAAAAAATGAAAAAAAAAACTTGATTAAAGTTGGTTTGAAAAATATTTAAAACATCTTAAGATTTAAAAAAAAACACGCCTTTTAGACTAATGAAATTTACATCATCCTATGATTTCTAAATTTAGAATTATATATATATATATATATATATAAGAATTACGATTATTATTAAGGTATTTAGAAATGATCAGGTGTCTCATAAGGTGTCTCATAAGGAGCTCATAAGGTGTCTCATATGGTGTCTCATGTAACCTACACTTGAATAGATTTTGATAAAGTGAATGACGGTTTATAATTTTAATGGCGTTAAAGAGTGCAGTTTCATCACATACGTAAACATTCGAAAACTCGCTCGTCAAAGTGATTTAAGTTGCAGTCACTTCGACTGAAGCAATGTTATTTTGTTTCTTTTATGATCAACTTTTAATTAAAAAAAAAGTCATGTTTTTTTCAAAAAATAAACAAGGTACTTTTAAACAAAAAACTGTTTACTAATTGTATCAACCATAGATCTATATAAGTCTTATGTATCTATTGTATCAACCATAGATCTTATAAGTCTTATGTATTCATTGTATCAACCATAGATCTATAAAAGTCTTATGTATCTATTATAACAACCATAGATCTATATAAGTCTTATGTATCTATTGTAACAACCATAGATCTATATAAGTCTTATGTATCTATTGTAACAACCATAGATCTATATAAGCCTTCTGTATCTATTGTAACAATCATAGATCTATATAAGTCTTGCGTATCTATTGTATCAACCATAGATCTATATAAGTCTTATGTATCTATTGTATCAACCATAGATATATGAGTCTTATGTATCTATTGTATCAACCATAGATATATGAGTCTTGTGTATCTATTGTATCAACCATATATCTATATAAGTCTTATGTATCTAGTGTATCAACCCTTCACGCGGAATTAATCTTTTGAATGAAATAATAGATTATTGAAATGCGGCCATATAGTTACAAAAAAAAAACACAATTGAATTCCGAAGTTAAGGAAAAAAAAAAACAACAAAGTTTAAAACCAAATTATAAAAACAAAATCTCAGGTACAAAAAGGTGAAAGTTAAACAGGCGTGTTTACCTCTGTTGTGACGTACCCCGGCGGAAATTTGTTTCCAGTCCAGCGAGAGATGAGAAAACGTAGAAGATTAAAAGTTTCTTTAATGTTTACAAAGGTATAAAAAAAAAGGTCAGCCAATGTTGGTGCTAAGTAAAAATAAATACACACGACCACACGTATTTGTTATTTGTGAGTTAATAAAAAAGACAATTTCTTTTAATAATATGAAAACAATAATATTTTAAAGAAAACTAGTACTACATGATATATAGTCGATGAATAGAAAAAAAAACTATGAGTGACAAAACAATTACATTAAAACAAACACTCATTACAAATGCCCAGCAACAATTTTTTTTTAAGAGAATTCAATCTCAAATTTTAACTGAAGAAATTGTCACATACACATAAACTCTAGATATAAAAACTAGGCATCTACAAGTCTGAAATGTTGACATCAATACTTCACTTTGTGCACAGCAATAATTGATAACCTAGTTTTGAAGTTTGGGAACGGGTGAGCGTGTGATGTAGTGTGCAGGGCAGTCGACAACCTGGGGTCTGAAAGAACATTTTGAGGAACCGTTGAAAGATTTCGATATTTTTTTACAATGTATATTTTTTTTTAGTTAATTTTAAAGTTTTTTCTGGGCGTTCCAGTCATATTTTTCGGCATATAGAGGTGGGAGTGTAGTAGATAGGTGGGAGTGTAGTAGGGAGGTGGGAGTGTAGTAGGGAGGTGGGATAGTAGTAGAGAGGTGGGAGTGTAGCAGAGAGGTGGGATAGTAGTAGAGAGGTGGGTGTGTAGTAGGGAGGTGGGAGTGTAGTAGGGAGGTGGGAGTGTAGTAGGGAGGTGGGAGTGTAGTAGAGAGGTGGGAGTGTAGCATGGAGGTGGGAGTGTAGCAGAGAGGTGGGAGTGTAGTAGAGAGGTGGGATAGTAGTAGATAGGTGGGAGTTTAGTAGGGAGGTGGGAGTGTAGTAGGGAGGTGGGATAGTAGTAGAGAGGTGGGAGTGTAGCAGAGAGGTGGGAGTGTAGTAGAGAGGTGGGAGTGTAGTAGATAGGTGGGAGTGTAGTAGGGAGGTGGGAGTGTAGCAGAGAGGTGGGAGTGTAGCATGGAGGTGGGAGTGTAGCAGAGAGGCAGGTGGGAGTATAGTAGAGAGGTGGGAGTGTAGCAGGGAGGTGGGAGTGTAGCAGGGAGGTGGGAGTGTAGCATGGAGGTGGGAGTGTAGCAGATAGGTGGGAGTATAGTAGATAGGTGGGAGTATAGTAGAGAGGTGGGAGTGTAGTAGAGAGGTGGGAGTGTAGTAGGGAGGTGGGAGTGTAGCATGGAGGTGGGAGTGTAGCAGAGAGGTGGAATAGTAGTAGAGAGGTGGGAGTATAGTAGAGAGGTGGGAGTATAGTAGAGAGGTGGGAGTGTAGTAGATAGGTGGGAGTGTAGTAGGGAGGTGGGAGTGTAGTAGGGAGGTGGGAGTGTAGAAGGGAGGTGGGAGTGTAGTAGGGAGGTGGGAGTGTAGTAGGGAGGTGGGAGTGTAGTAGATAGGTGGGAGTGTAGTAAAGAGGTGGGAGTGTAGCAGAGAGGTGGGAGTGTAGCAGAGAGGTGGGAGTGTAGCATGGAGGTGGGAGTGTAGCAGAGAGGTGGGAGTTTAGTAGATAGGTGGGAGTATAGTAGAGAGGTGGGAGTGTAGTAGATAGGTGGGAGTGTAGTAGGGAGGTGGGAGTGTAGTAGGGAGGTGGGAGTGTAGTAGGGAGGTGGGAGTGTAGTAGGGAGGTGGGAGTGTAGTAGATAGGTGGGAGTGTAGTAGGGAGGTGGGAGTGTAGTAGAGAGGTGGGAGTGTAGCATGGAGGTGAGAGTGTAGCAGAGAGGTGGGAGTATAGCAGAGAGGTGGGAGTGTAGCAGGGAGGTGGGAGTGTAGTAGGGAGGTGGGAGTGTAGCATGGAGGTGGGAGTGTAGCAGAGAGGTGGGAGTGTAGTAGATAGGTGGGAGTATAGTAGATAGGTGGGAGTATAGTAGAGAGGTGGGAGTGTAGTAGAGAGGTGGGAGTGTAGTAGAGAGGTGGGAGTGTAGTAGGGAGGTGGGAGTGTAGCAGGGAGGTGGGAGTGTAGCAGAGAGGTGGGATAGTAGTAGAGAGGTGGGAGTATAGTAGAGAGGTGGGAGTGTAGCAGAGAGGTGGGAGTGTAGTAGAGAGGTGGGAGTGTAGCAGGGAGGTGGGAGTGTAGCATGGAGGTGGGAGTGTAGCAGAGAGGTGGGAGTGTAGTAGATAGGTGGGAGTATAGTAGATAGGTGGGAGTATAGTAGAGAGGTGGGAGTGTAGTAGAGAGGTGGGAGTGTAGTAGAGAGGTGGGAGTGTAGTAGGGAGGTGGGAGTGTAGCATGGAGGTGGGAGTGTAGTAGGGAGGTGGGAGTGTAGTAGGGAGGTGGGAGTGTAGTAGGGAGGTGGGAGTGTAGTAGATAGGTGGGAGTGTAGTAGGGAGGTGGGAGTGTAGTAGAGAGGTGGGAGTGTAGCATGGAGGTGAGAGTGTAGCAGAGAGGTGGGAGTATAGCAGAGAGGTGGGAGTGTAGCAGGGAGGTGGGAGTGTAGTAGGGAGGTGGGAGTGTAGCATGGAGGTGGGAGTGTAGCAGAGAGGTGGGAGTGTAGTAGATAGGTGGGAGTATAGTAGATAGGTGGGAGTATAGTAGAGAGGTGGGAGTGTAGTAGAGAGGTGGGAGTGTAGTAGAGAGGTGGGAGTGTAGTAGGGAGGTGGGAGTGTAGCATGGAGGTGGGAGTGTAGCAGAGAGGTGGGATAGTAGTAGAGAGGTGGGAGTATAGTAGAGAGGTGGGAGTGTAGCAGAGAGGTGGGAGTGTAGTAGAGAGGTGGGAGTGTAGCAGGGAGGTGGGAGTGTAGCATGGAGGTGGGAGTGTAGCAGAGAGGTGGGAGTGTAGTAGAGAGGTAAGAGTGTAGTAGAGAGGTGGGAGTGTAGTAGAGAGGTGGGAGTATAGTAGAGATGTGGGAGTGTAGTAGGGAGGTGGGAGTGTAGCAGGGAGGTGGGAGTGTAGCATGGAGGTGGGAGTGTAGCATGGAGGTGGGAGTGTAGCAGAGAAGTGGGAGTGTAGTAGAGAGGTGGGATAGTAGTAGAGAGGTGGGAGTGTAGTAGAGAGGTGGGAGTGTAGTAGAGAGGTGGGATAGTAGTAGAGAGGTGGGAGTATAGTAGAGAGGTGGGATAGTAGTAGAGAGGTGGGAGTGTAGCATGTAGGTTGCAGTGTAGCAGAGAGGTGGGATAGTAGTAGAGAGGTGGGAGTGTAGTAGGGAGGTGGGAGTGTAGCAGGGAGGTGGGAGTGTAGCATGGAGGTGGGAGTGTAGCATGGAGGTGAGAGTGTAGCAGAGAGGTGGGATAGTAGTAGAGAGGTGGGAGTGTAGTAGGGAGGTGGGAGTGTAGCAGGGAGGTGGGAGTGTAGCATGGAGGTGGGAGTGTAGCATGGAGGTGGGAGTGTAGCATGGAGGTGGGAGTGTAGCAGAGAAGTGGGAGTGTAGTAGAGAGGTGGGATAGTAGTAGAGAGGTGGGAGTGTAGTAGAGAGGTGGGAGTGTAGTAGAGAGGTGGGATAGTAGTAGAGAGGTGGGAGTATAGTAGAGAGGTGGGATAGTAGTAGAGAGGTGGGAGTGTAGCATGTAAATGGGAGTGTAGCAGAGAGGTGGGATAGTAGTAGAGAGGTGGGAGTGTAGCAGAGAGGTGGGAGTGTAGCATGGAGGTGGGAGTGTAGCATGGAGGTGGGAGTGTAGCATGGAGGTGGGAGTGTAGCAGAGAGGTGGGAGTGTAGTAGAGAGGTGGGATAGTAGTAGAGAGGTGGGAGTGTAGTAGAGAGGTGGGAGTGTAGTAGAGAGGTGGGATAGTAGTAGAGAGGTGGGAGTATAGTAGAGAGGTGGGATAGTAGTAGAGAGGTGGGAGTGTAGCATGTAAATGGGAGTGTAGCAGAGAGGTGGGATAGTAGTAGAGAGGTGGGAGTGTAGCAGAGAGGTGGGATAGTAGTAGAGAGGTGGGAGTATAGTTGAGAGGTGGGAGTGTAGTAGGGAGGTGGGAGTGTAGCATGGAGGTGGGAGTGTAGCAGAGAGGTGGAATAGTAGTAGAGAGGTGGGAGTATAGTAGAGAGGTGGGAGTATAGTAGAGAGGTGGGAGTGTAGTAGATAGGTGGGAGTGTAGTAGGGATGTGGGAGTGTAGTAGGGAGGTGGGAGTGTAGAAGGGAGGTGGGAGTGTAGTAGGGAGGTGGGAGTGTAGTAGGGAGGTGGGAGTGTAGTAGATAGGTGGGAGTGTAGTAGAGAGGTGGGAGTGTAGCAGAGAGGTGGGAGTGTAGCAGAGAGGTGGGAGTGTAGCATGGAGGTGGGAGTGTAGCAGAGAGGTGGGAGTTTAGTAGATAGGTGGGAGTATAGTAGAGAGGTGGGAGTGTAGTAGATAGGTGGGAGTGTAGTAGGGAGGTGGGAGTGTAGTAGGGAGGTGGGAGTGTAGTAGGGAGGTGGGAGTGTAGTAGGGAGGTGGGAGTGTAGTAGATAGGTGGGAGTGTAGTAGGGAGGTGGGAGTGTAGTAGAGAGGTGGGAGTGTAGCATGGAGGTGGGAGTGTAGCAGAGAGGTGGGAGTATAGCAGAGAGGTGGGAGTGTAGCAGGGAGGTGGGAGTGTAGTAGGGAGGTGGGAGTGTAGCATGGAGGTGGGAGTGTAGCAGAGAGGTGGGAGTGTAGTAGATAGGTGGGAGTATAGTAGATAGGTGGGAGTATAGTAGAGAGGTGGGAGTGTAGTAGAGAGGTGGGAGTGTAGTAGAGAGGTGGGAGTGTAGTAGGGAGGTGGGAGTGTAGCATGGAGGTGGGAGTGTAGCAGAGAGGTGGGATAGTAGTAGAGAGGTGGGAGTATAGTAGAGAGGTGGGAGTGTAGCAGAGAGGTGGGAGTAGTAGAGAGGTGGGAGTGTAGCAGGGAGGTGGGAGTGTAGCATGGAGGTGGGAGTGTAGCAGAGAGGTGGGAGTGTAGTAGATAGGTGGGAGTATAGTAGATAGGTGGGAGTATAGTAGAGAGGTGGGAGTGTAGTAGAGAGGTGGGAGTGTAGTAGAGAGGTGGGAGTGTAGTAGGGAGGTGGGAGTGTAGCATGGAGGTGGGAGTGTAGTAGGGAGGTGGGAGTGTAGTAGGGAGGTGGGAGTGTAGTAGGGAGGTGGGAGTGTAGTAGATAGGTGGGAGTGTAGTAGGGAGGTGGGAGTGTAGTAGAGAGGTGGGAGTGTAGCATGGAGGTGAGAGTGTAGCAGAGAGGTGGGAGTATAGCAGAGAGGTGGGAGTGTAGCAGGGAGGTGGGAGTGTAGTAGGGAGGTGGGAGTGTAGCATGGAGGTGGGAGTGTAGCAGAGAGGTGGGAGTGTAGTAGATAGGTGGGAGTATAGTAGATAGGTGGGAGTATAGTAGAGAGGTGGGATAGTAGTAGAGAGGTGGGAGTGTAGCATGTAGGTTGCAGTGTAGCAGAGAGGTGGGATAGTAGTAGAGAGGTGGGAGTGTAGTAGGGAGGTGGGAGTGTAGCAGGGAGGTGGGAGTGTAGCATGGAGGTGGGAGTGTAGCATGGAGGTGAGAGTGTAGCAGAGAGGTGGGATAGTAGTAGAGAGGTGGGAGTGTAGTAGGGAGGTGGGAGTGTAGCAGGGAGGTGGGAGTGTAGCATGGAGGTGGGAGTGTAGCATGGAGGTGGGAGTGTAGCATGGAGGTGGGAGTGTAGCAGAGAAGTGGGAGTGTAGTAGAGAGGTGGGATAGTAGTAGAGAGGTGGGAGTGTAGTAGAGAGGTGGGAGTGTAGTAGAGAGGTGGGATAGTAGTAGAGAGGTGGGAGTATAGTAGAGAGGTGGGATAGTAGTAGAGAGGTGGGAGTGTAGCATGTAAATGGGAGTGTAGCAGAGAGGTGGGATAGTAGTAGAGAGGTGGGAGTGTAGCAGAGAGGTGGGAGTGTAGCATGGAGGTGGGAGTGTAGCATGGAGGTGGGAGTGTAGCAGGGAGGTGGGAGTGTAGCAGAGAGGTGGGAGTGTAGTAGAGAGGTGGGAGTGTAGTAGAGAGGTGGGAGTGTAGTAGAGAGGTGGGAGTGTAGTAGAGAGGTGGGATAGTAGTAGAGAGGTGGGAGTATAGTAGAGAGGTGGGATAGTAGTAGAGAGGTAGGAGTGTAGCATGTAAATGGGAGTGTAGCAGAGAGGTGGGATAGTAGTAGAGAGGTGGGAGTGTAGCAGAGAGGTGGGATAGTAGTAGAGAGGTGGGAGTATAGTTGAGAGGTGGGAGTGTAGTAGAGAGGTGGGAGTGTAGTAGGGAGGTGGGGGTGTAGTAGAGAGGTGGGAGTGTAGTAGGGAGGTGGGAGTGTAGCAGAGAGGTGGGAGTGTAGCAGAGGGGTGGGAGTGTAGTAGAGAGGTGGGAGTGTAGTGGAGAGGTGGGATTGTAGTGGAGAGGTGGGAGTGTAGTAGAGAGGTGGGAGTGTAGTAGAGAGGTGGGAGTGTAGTAGAGAGGTGGGAGTGTAGTAGAGAGGTGGGAGTGTAGTAGAGAGGTGGGAGTGTAGTGGAGAGGTGGGAGTGTAGTGGAGAGGTGGGAGTGTAGTATAGACTGCTAAACGAAATGTCTCGAGTTCGATACTCGGTGAGTGTCCTTAAGTCCAGCCGACAAAGTGGGGGAAAGAAAAGGTGGCTGGACATTGAACTAGCCACACAATTCCATAGAAAAACCTTGGTTAAAGAACCAGATGAATTCTACTTCATCTGAACACGATGGTGTGTATTGGCTTAATAGGGTAAACTTTCGACCTGGATAAAAAATGGCCAACATAAAGACCGTAAGATTTTATTTAATCAAAATGGACTTCAGTCTTACTGGGTCGGTGATTAAGAATAATGTAAATAAATATTTTATTCTGTCCATAGTAATACAACTGTTACACTTCATGCCAAATGATGCATCAAATGATTCAAATATCTACAGGTTCCAAGTACACAACCATCGTGTATTCTAATGGGAAAATATCAAATAAGATTAAAACCAGATTCCTACTATTACTGTCCGACATCTGTCCAGCCTGCTTTCTAAAAATCTCCCATTTCTAACCAGATCACAGGTCAGACGCGTTCACTCTCATTAAAAAAAAAACTACAACCAACCCCCCCCCCCCAAGTACATCTTTTTCTGTGGAGATCTTGGGGAAGGGCCTCAGGGGATGTATGTTAAAGGTCAAGAAAAACAATCAAACTGGAGAAATGGTTAACTTATATGTTCAACTCAAAAATCCATGTTACAGGCACCGGGTTATTTAAATTGCCTGTTAGCAACTGGTTGCCGGAAGTCACAAAGTGCCAGTTTTCAGCTTCAGAGTCCACAGACATGCAATCAGCTTCTCTCTCTCTCTTTCTCTCTCTCTCTCTCTCTCTCTATCTGTCTGTCTGTCTGTCTGTCTGTCTGTATGTCTCTCTCACTCATGAAAACACCAGACAGTCTCTCTCTCACACACACACACATTCCAGACTATCTTTATCTCTCTCTCACACACGCTCACACTCCAGACTGTCAGGATCATGTGTCTTTAAGCTGAAGTAACATCACAGTGCATGCACTTTACCTTTCTGTTATTTCAAACATATTCAAAGTGCTGCGTTATACAAAAGGCAAAACAATTCAATGAACCATCGGCCAATAAGGTAACCTTGGGCCTTGGAAAAAGGTACCCACGTTTATCAGTGGATAATGATTCTCCCGTTGTTTTCAATGCCAAGATAAGATATCTGTCACTTACGCCGACGTACGGAACAGGTAAGTTGGGTGAAACGTGGAGGAGACTAAAACATTTCACAGGTGATAAGTTGTGTCCTTTGGTTGTTAACAATAATCTTTAGACCTGTATTTACCTCAATTCGGCCCTAATTGTACTTTTTATTACCACGGTGTCGTCTCCATGGAAATACCAAGAAACAGTTGTTACATACACATTGTAGCTGATTCTTACACAATAAAATAATTACTGACTGTCTCAGTTGTTCTCAAAGTTAGGATCAGGAACCACTGAGCCAAAAATAATTATTTTTAACAATTACTTACTTTTGAATATATGCTGCTAATTCTAACAACTCTTTCTTTTATTCCTGTCTTCTTGTCGCGAAAACCAAAAAGTGTCCTTTGTGGGTCGCAAATTTTGAGAAGAATAGTGTTTGTTTATTGGGTAAATATTTAACATTTCTAATGACCAGCGGTTTTCTTTACACCTGAACTGATATAATCTACCGGTATGTTTAGTGAACTGATATAATCTACCGGTATGTTTAGTGAACTGATATAATCTACCGGTATGTTTCACTCTAGTGAACTGATATAATCTACCGGTATGTTTCACTCTAGTGAACTGATATATAGGGACACAACACGTACTGTAAACGAAAAGAATTCAACTAATAAAAAAAAAATAAAGCTTATAAAAATACTATCAAGAGAAAAAGTGTATTAAAATATGTAAACAATGAATGGAGCAGAGTTTGAAGGCTCTATTATCAAAGTTATTCTAA
This sequence comes from Bulinus truncatus, assembly GCA_021962125.1. Taxonomy (NCBI): domain Eukaryota; kingdom Metazoa; phylum Mollusca; class Gastropoda; family Planorbidae; genus Bulinus; species Bulinus truncatus. The sequence continues at coordinate 609,781 of JAGDYQ010000277.1, forward strand.
CAAGCTTCAGGTGTTAAGACTCTACTATCGAATTTATTCTAACAAGCTTCAGTTGTTAGGACTCTACTATCAAAGTTATTCTAACAAGCTTCAGTTGTTAAGACTCTACTATCGAATTTATTCTAACAAGCTTCAGTTGTTAGGACTCTACTATCGAAGTTATTCTAACAAGCTTCAGGTGTTAAGACTCTACTATCGAAGTTATTCTAACAAGCTTCAGGTGTTAAGACTGTACTATCGAAGTTATTCTAACAAGCTTCAGGTGTTAAGACTCTACTATCGAAGTTATTCTAACAAGCTTCAGGTGTTAAGACTGTACTATCGAAGTTATTCTAACAAGCTTCAGTTGTTAAGACTCTACTATCGAAGTTATTCATTCTAACAAGCTTCAGGTGTTAAGACTGTACTATCGAAGTTATTCTAACAAGCTTCAGGTGTTAAGACTCTACTATCGAAGTTTTTCTAACAAGCTTCAGGTGTTAAGACTCTACTATCGAAGTTATTCTAACAAGCTTCAGGTGTTAAGACTGTACTATCGAAGTTATTCTAACAAGCTTCAGGTGTTAAGACTCTACTATCGAAGTTATTCTAACAAGCTTCGGTTGTTAAGACTCTACTATCGAAGTTATTCTAACAAGCTTCAGGTGTTAAGACTGTACTATCGAAGTTATTCTAACAAGCTTCAGGTGTTAAGACTCTACTATCGAAGTTATTCTAACAAGCTTCAGGTGTTAAGACTCTACTATCGAAGTTATTCTAACAAGCTTCAGTTGTTAAGACTCTACTATCGAAGTTATTCTAACAAGCTTCAGGTGTTAGGACTCTACTATCGAAGTTATTCTAACAAGCTTCAGGTGTTAAGACTCTACTATTGAAGTTATTCTAATAAGCTTCAGGTGTTAAGACTCTACTATCGAAGTTATTCTAATAAGCTTCAGGTGTGATAAAGAAAGGGAACAGGTGCAATGGTGTAATTAGCAGTCAATGACCTTGACACCAGAGGTACCTTTAGTATTACGGTTACCCGTGTGGCAGTCACGCGGCCCTACACGTCACCACTTCTTTTAAAACACTGAACAACGTCACTCTTCCTGCAGGAAATCGTGTACAATGTCAAGATCAGGGACTAGTGTAAGACGAGAGAGTCAGAGAGAGAGAGAGAGAGAGAGAGAGAGAGAGAGAGAGAGACAGTAGAGGATAAGAAGATAAATAGTCCTCTGATAAAGTGCTCAACTGTCGGCCTCAGGGTCCCTGGTTCGATCTCCGATGAGGAGCAATGGGTATTTCAGGTCAGATCATGGTTAAAGTCCCCGCTATATCTCCCGTTGTGCCTCCATGGCCATTGCACTATCGGCAATGGTGGGGATGAAAGAAGGGCACCATAAAAAACAGGCCCATTATTGGTGGTTGGTAGTACCCAACTGATTTCATCTTATCCATACCTGGACTTCACAGAGAAGAGGATGATGGGTAATTTAGTTTCAATCTTCCATTAGCTCAAAGGTGGTACATCTTTTAGGGCCGCAAGTGAAAGCAGATCCAGAGTGATATACATCTGATATTTCGTATACACAATATACTCCAGTAAGCAATTGTTATATTTCTTTATATTTCTAATATCGTTGTATAATGAAATTAACATACGGTATGCGAGTTGTTTTAAGTAGCAACACTGCAACAGTCAATGAAAGAAGACAGAAAAAAATGAAATATTAATTATTTTTTTTTGGCATGGTCCAGAGAAGACTGGCAGCATTAAGAAAAAAGAAAATCATTTCTTTCTGAACTTTTCATATGTAAAAGAAATATCATGTTTATTAACAAAACAACTTCACTAATCTTTATTTCAAATTCACTTTCAATAAGTATCATCAAGACTTTAAATTAGAAGCATAACTGAGCAAACAAATCTAAAAATCCTAAGATAAATTTAATACATAGTCGTCTAACCTAGACGGTAGACCGTGTGGATCCCGGCTAAAAATAGTCTGGAGAATTCCTAAATTTTCGTCTCCCTTAGGCTAAAGGGGGACAACTACAAGCGGGGGAAGGGATGAGAGGTGGAGTGTTTTATTTATGTGGGTAAGGGGAGTTAAGGTGGTCCATGGTCCATTTAAGGTTTCTGCTTGTTGTTTTTTCCATTTTTTTTCTATTTTTTAAGCTACACTAGCCATTTTTGGCACATACATACAACAGACCAAATAATGAACAAAGAAAAAAAAATTATTTAAAAAAATTATTAAAAAATTTATTATGTGACTTTTTTGGGTAAAAAAAGTGTAATTTTAAGACATATTTTCAAAGAACCAATTTTTAAAATCTATTGTAGATATCATAACATAACTTTGCACAAATGTTTAAGAGTGTGTTTCAAACAAACGTCCAATTTTTTTTTGGAAATATTAAATTTTTCTATAATTTTTTTTCTTCCCTACACCCCCGAAAAATGTATAGTTTTCACAAAAAAGTTAATGAGGATTATTTTCTTTGGGATGAACTAGTTAACATATGAACTTTATTTGATGTACTATTAGGTAAGCCTATTCTCAATAATCTCTTCATGTCCTTGGGACCACTGCGAGTATATAGACTGATTGTTAACGCACTCAAATATATATTTCACTATTTTCAACTCCAACTGTGTGCCTACTCGCCGGACCGGGTACATGGCCTTTGTTTACTAGTTTCACCATAAACGTCTTCAACTATCAGTCTTTTACAAAGTTATCTTTCGTCATTGATTTTAAAACAACCAACTTCAGACACAGCCATACAAATACTGATATCCTTTCCAATGTATGGTATCAAAAAAAGTAAGAAGAAATCCTTCCTATTAATTGTCTTCCAAAGCATCGAGTCTTTCAATAACTACTTAGAAGTCAACTGTGTATCACAAGAATTTACTTTATGTGTATTTCCCCCATTTACTGAGCCCTGGATTTTTTCCCCGTAAAACTGAAAATTTTACTTATTAGAATCATACTTATTAGAATCTTATTTGTTAGAATCTTACTTATTAGAATGTTACTTATTAGAATCTTACTTATTAGAATGTTACTTATTAAAATCTTATTTGCTAGAATCTTACTTACCAGAATCATACTTATTAGAATCTTATTTGTTAGAATCTTACTTATTAGAATCTTACTTATTAGAATCTTACTTATTAGAATCTTACTTATTAGAATTGGTGAAATCCTGATGGCTTTTTTTTTTAGAACAAAACAACAAGCATTGTTGATCTAGTATTATTCATTTCATGGTCTCACTAATAGCGTATCACGCAGCCAATCAGTTCAGGTAATACTAGATGGGAGAAACTCTCGATCAATGAAGTATTCATACTACTGGAGTATGAAACTCAATCCTGCTTGTGCGTGATAACAGACTTCTAAAGCAGTGAATGTTTTTAGTCGTGAGTATAAAAATATATACACTTACGATAATCCATACACGGATGAGATCGTGTGTCTAGATTAGTTACATGGGAGATGATGGAATCGTGTGTCTAGAGTAGTTACATGGGAGATGATGGGATCGTGTGTCTAGATTAGTTACATGGGAGATGATGGGATCGTGTGTCTAGATTAGTTACATGGGAGATGATGGGATCTTGTGTCTAGATTAGTTACATGGGAGATGATGGGATCTTGTGTCTAGAGTAGTTACATGGGAGATGATGGGATCTTGTGTCTAGATTAGTTACATGGGAGATGATGGGATCGTGTGTCTAGATTTGTTACATGGGAGATGATGGGATCGTGTGTATAGATTAGTTACATGGGAGATGATGGGATCTTGTGTCTAGAGTAGTTACATGACAGATGATGGGATCGTGTGTCTAGATTAGTTACATGGGAGATGATGGGATCTTGTGTCTAGAGTAGTTACATGGGAGATGATGGGATCTTGTGTCTAGATAAGTTACATGGGAGATGATGAGATCTTGTGTCTAGATTAGTTACATGGGAGATGATGTGATCGTGTGTCTAGATTAGTTACATGGGAGATGATGGGATCTTGTGTCTAGATTAGTTCAAGAAAGATGATGGGATCTTGTGTCTAGATTAGTTACATGGGAGATGATGGGATCGTGTGTCTATATTAGTTACATGGGAAATGATGGGATCTTGTGTCTAGAGTAGTTACATGGGAGATGATGGGATCTTGTGTCTAGAGTAGTTACATGGGAGATGATGGGATCTTGTGTCATAATTAGTTACATGGGAGGAGATGGGATCGTGTGTCTAGATTAGTTACATGGGAGATGATGGGATCGTGTGTCTATATTAGTTTTATGGGAGATGATGGGATCTTGTGTCTAGATTAGTGACATGGGAGATGATGAGATCGTGTGTCTAGATTAGTTACATGGGAGATGATGGAATCTTGTGTCTAGATTAGTTACATGGGAGATGATGGGATCGTGTGTCTAAATTAGTTACATGGGAGATAATGGGATCTTGTGTCTAGATTAGTTACATGGGAGATGATGGGATCGTGTGTCTAGATTAGTTACATGGGAGATGATGGGATCGTGTGTATAGATTAGTTACATGGGAGATGATGGGATCTTGTGTCTAGAGTAGTTACATGGGAGATGATGGGATCGTTAGTCTAGATTAGTTACATGGGAGATGATGGGATCTTGTGTCTAGAGTAGTTACATGGGAGATGATGGGATCTTGTGTCTAGATTAGTTACATGGGAGATGATGGGATCTTGTGTCTAGATTAGTTACATGGGAGATGATGGGATCTTGTGTATAGATTAGTTACATGGGAGATGATGGGATCTTGTGTCTAGAGTAGTTACATGGGAGATGATGGGATCGTGTGTCTAGAGTAGTTACATGGGAGATGATGGGATCTTGTGTCTAGATTAGTTACATGGGAGATGATGGGATCGTGTGTCTAGATTAGTTACATGGGAGTTGATGGGATCGTGTGTATAGATTAGTTACATGGGAGATGATGGGATCTTGTGTCTAAATTAGTTACATGGGAGATGATGGGATCGTGTGTCTAGATTAGTTACATGGGAGGTGATGGGATCGTGTGTATAGATTAGTTACATGGGAGATGATGGGATCTTGTGTCTAGAGTAGTTACATGGGAGATGATGGGATCTTGTGTCTAGATTAGTTACATGGGAGATGATGGGATCTTGTGTCTAGATTAGTTACATGGGAGATGATGGGATCTTGTGTCTAGAGTAGTTACATGGGAGATGATGGGATCGTGTGTCTAGATTAGTTACATGGGAGATGATGGGATCTTGTGTCTAGATTAGTTACATGGGAGATGATGAGATCGTGTGTCTAGATTAGTTACATGGGAGATGATGGGATCTTGTGTCTAGATTAGTTACATGGGAGATGATGGGATCGTGTGTCTAGATTAGTTACATGGGAGATGATGGGATCTTGTGTCTAGATTAGTTACATGGGAGATGATGGGATCTTGTGTCTAGATTAGTTACATGGGAGATGATGGGATCGTGTGTCTAGATTAGTTACATGGGAGATGATGGGATCTTGTGTCTAGATTAGTTACATGGGAGATGATGGGATCTTGTGTCTAGATTAGTTACATGGGAGATGATGGGATCTTGTGTCTAGAGTAGTTACATGGGAGATGATGGGATCTTGTGTCTAGAGTAGTTACATGGGAGATGATGGGATCTTGTGTCTAGAGTAGTTACATGGGAGATGATGGGATCGTGTGTCTAGATTAGTTACATGGGAGATGATGGGATTGTGTGTATAGATTAGTTACATGGGAGATGATGGGATCTTGTGTCTAGAGTAGTTACATGGGAGATGATGGGATCTTGTGTCTAGATTAGTTACATGGGAGATGATGGGATCTTGTGTCTAGAGTAGTTACATGGGAGATGATGGGATCTTGTGTCTAGATTAGTTACATGGGACATGATGGGATCTTGTGTCTAGATTAGTTACATGGGAGATGATGGGATCTTGTGTCTAGAGTAGTTACATGGGAGATGATGGGATCGTGTGTCTAGATTAGTTACATGGGAGATGATGGGATCGTGTGTCTAGATTAGTTACATGGGAGATGATTGGATCGTGTGTCTATATTAGTTACATGGGAGATGATGGGATCTTGTGTCTAGATTAGTTACATGGGAGATGATGGGATCTTGTGTCTAGATTACTTACATGGGAGATGATGAGATCGTGTGTCTAGATTAGTTACATGGGAGATGATGGGATCTTGTGTCTAGATTAGTTACATGGGAGATGATGGGATCGTGTGTCTAGATTAGTTACATGGGAGATGATGGGATCGTGTGTCTAGATTAGTTACATGGGAGATGATGGGATCTTGTGTCTAGATTAGTTACAAGAAAGATGATGGGATCTTGTGTCATAATTAGTTACATGGGAGATGATGGGATCGTGTGTCTATATTAGTTACATGGGAGATGATGGGATCTTGTGTCTAGAGTAGTTACATGGGAGATGATGGGATCTTGTGTCTAGAGTAGTTACATGGGAGATGGTGGGATCGTGTGTCTAGATAGCTGGTGCTTATGTTTTTTTAAAGTTGCCAAATCTACGGCAAATGTTTTTGTCCGTTCACCACGGAACATATGTTCGTAAAATTAAACATTTTTTATTTAAATATAAACATTTAGAATACACGTTTAATAACTTTTTTAATTTCGGTTAGCTTACTCTCTCTCTTTGAACTCTCTCAGTTTTATCTGCGGGCTGAGACTTAGTCTCTTAGAGCCCGTGAGATCAGACCTGCTGTGTCTCTCAACATTTGGAGACTGCCATAGAGCCCGATGGCCAGCAGGCTTCCGGACTGGTCCACCCTGTGGTCCGCCAGTCCGGGGCACTCGAATAGCAAATGATCTACGGTTTCCTCCACTTCCCTGCAGTGTCTGCAAAGGGTGTCGACATTGGGCCTCAACCTCCCAAAGTACGCGCCAATAGGACAGTGCCCAGTTCGGAACTGGGCAATTAGCGCCTGCTCGACACGCCTGAGCTTCCACCACGGGTAAGTTTTGGACGGCCGCTCTAGGACTTGCCGGATCTTAAGTCCGTTTACCCCATGAGCCCAGCCCGAGAACCACTTTGATTGTCCAAAGAGGCAGATCATGGAACGTGCTGCCTCAAATGAGCTCTTTCTTGCACTCACGGGCAGCACTTGGGAAACTGTCGACTGGACTATTGCCTTGGCAATGCCGTCTGCCCTTTCATTTCCGGGCACGTCCGCATGCCCGGGAACCCATTGAAGGGTCACATGCACATGATGTTGGGACACAAGACCCTGTATTGCCATCAGCATGGCTTCCAGCAGAAGCGGCCATTCTCCTGTCCCTTTTACAGCTTGGAGAACAGAGAGCGCGTCAGTGAGAATGACAATGTCCAGAGCAGGCAAAGTACCCTCACCGATTAGCTCCCCTATGTGGTCCACTGCCTCAGTAATGGCTGTCATCTCTGCCTCGTAAGCACAGAGTGACCCACATAGGCCAGCATGGTCTTTCACAAAGCCAGTTTGTGGGAGAGTGATGTGAACCCCAAACGAGGCGCTTGTCCGACCGTCTCTACTGGATACAGAAGCATCAGTATAGGCCAGTATAGCGTTCCCCGAGTAGTTTTCAATCACTTCCAAAGCCACATCCGTGATGGTTCGGCGATCCTTTGCGTTCCCAGCATTGGTTTCGACCAGGGTCGTGCGTACCTCGGGCATGTAGAGAGCCTCGCCAGGCGGGAGCCTTGAGACGGTTTCTAGCATTAGGCGGTCAGTCGGCAGCTTGATCTCGGAGGCAAGTCTCACTGCGTGGTGCATAAAAGTCTGCATCGAGAGCCGCTTTCTTTCCACCCAGCCATCGACCATCTCCCTTAGGACAGAGGCCTCCTCCTGCCGCTTGAAACGCTCATACGCGGTCAAGACGGCCTGCTCTCTACGGATACCTAGAGGTGGCACATTTGCCATGATTTCCACCGCTGCTGTGGGTGCCGTTCGAAAAGTGCCTGTGATCAGTCGGAGAGCCTGGTTCTGCACAACATCCAGGGCCTCTAAAGAGGACTTAGACCCATAGACCTGTACAACCTGGTTATAATCTATCTGAGACCTTACTGCACCCATGTACAGTGACCTCAGGACATCTGCTCGAGCCCCCCAGGACGTGCTCGCCAACTTTTTGACAATATTCAGTCTGTCAGAGGCGCAGCGGGCAACCTCCGACAGATGTGTGCAGAGAGTAAGCTTTCTGTCAAGTGTTACTCCCAGGTACTTGGGCTTAGGTTCCAGAGCAAGAACCTCACCCTCTACCTCCAGTCTAAATGGCTCCTTGAGGATACTCGTGCCCATGGTAAACAGCGAGTAGACAGTCTTCGAGACGTTAATCTCTAGCCCCCACATCCTAGTATAACAGCCGACCGTAGTCAGGTCCTTCTGGAGTGCTCTCTCAAGGACTGAGGCACTCTTTCCGGTCTTCCAGACCGCTAAATCGTCGGCATACAGTAGGCTTTTACATCCCAGAAACTCAGGCAGGTCAGTGATGAAAGCTAGGAACAATGTACAACTGAGGGCAGAGCCCTGTGGGAGACCCTGTTCGAGGGTCCGTTTCCTCGACACGCTGCTCCCAACGCGTGTCATGATAGTACGATTACTGAGGAAACAGCGTAACCAAATGTACATCTCAGCGGTGACACCCAACCGCTGTAGCTTCAACAATAGTCCTGGACGCCAGACTCGATCGTAAGCCTGCCTGAGATCTAGGAAAACTACCGCCGTTGACTCAGCTCTCTGAAAGCCGTCGGCTATTTCTTGGACGAGGAGCGTGACCATGTCCATCGCACTCTTACCCCGCCGAAAGCCTCCTTGCTTTGGGGTAATGAGCCCTTTTTCCTCTAAGAACCACATCAACCTTCGGTTGACCATGCGTTCAGCTACTTTCCCGACACATGAAGTGAGGGAAATAGGACGGTAGCTTTCGGCTTGGTCAGTCTTTTTCCCTTTTTTAAGTACCGGCACTATGACAGCCTCCCTCCACCTCTGAGGGAGTTCTCCTGTCAACCACGTGCGGTTGACGAACTGGAGAAGCTTTGCTTGTCCCGCTGCCCCGAGGTGTGTGATCATCTCATTACTGATCAAGTCACTACCTGGGGCCTTTCTCATGCGACACTTCCTGACTGCGTATGCCAATTCATTGACAGAGAATGGGGCTCTGAACGTGTCTCGATTTTCCGTGCCAAACTCAGCCTTCTCTTTGACCCGTCGGACTTTATCCAGTGCCTTGGACAATGTACTCTTCTTACTCGACTTACTGACCTCTGCAAAGTGCTTGTTAAGCACTTCGGCCTTCTTGCTATCGCTAGCCGTCAGGCCTGAGTCCGTTTGCATCGGGGCACCAGTTCTGATTGCCCCAGCCTGGGTCAAGTCTTTCAGCAATTTCCATGTCTTTTGGCTCTCCCTTAGGTCCAACTTCTCGCAAGTATCAGTCCATTTCTGCTTTTTGGCCTCAGCAGACGCCCTTTTTACTTGCTCAGTTAGTTTATTGTACTCACGGCGCGCCTCAGCCGTTTTCAATCGACAAGCTTTCTTTCGAGCGGCTTGTCTTTGCCGAACTAACCTTGCAAGGGCTGTAGTCCAAAATGGTCTGAACTTACGTTTCGGGAGGCTCTTTGGGATCGTCCTACGTGCAGCACCTAAGATCGCTTCAGTGATCTCCTTATAAGCAACGTCGACTGTTCCACGCTCGGTATCTACCCTCTCCAAGGCAGCGTCAGCTGCTGCCCTGAAGGCGTCCCAATTTGCTTTTGAATAAACCCAGCACCTGTGCTTAGCTCCTGGGTTTCTCTCAGGTGGAGGAATGTCCACTGAGACGAGAACGGGTTTATGGTCACTACCGACGCAATCTAGCACGCGGAAAGAGGTGTTACAGGCCAGGTCAGCCGAGACGAGTGTTAAGTCGGGTCTCGTTTCGCTCCCACTCGCACCGTGCAGCAAGGTGGGTACAGACTCATGGTCCTGCAACCTAACTAAATTTGTAATATTACAAATTTCCTCAATCCTCTGGCCAGCCGCATCAGTGCGCTCATAGCCCCATGCCGGAGACATGGCGTTGAAATCACCACATACGAAGGTGCCAAGCAGAGTACCCTCAGCTGTTATTAGACTGAGCTCTGTCTTGGGGGGATTGTACACGTTAACACAATGGTACTTCCTCCCATCCTTATAAACATCCACCGCAAGCGTATCCGTTTTCCCGCGTGAGCCGTGGGCGCTGCTCGGCTGAGCATTTAGCGTATTTCTGACCAGGGTCACCAATCCCCTGCAGTTCTTGCACCCACAGCGGAAGCACGAATAGCCAGTGAAGTGGACCGTCCTAAGTCCAAGGATGCACTCTTGTAACATTGCAACATCCACGTCATTCTCGTTCAAAAGTTTTGCGACTTCTAGGCTCTTGGGGATGAGACCCCGGACATTCAGGTGGACAATCCTGAATTGAGCCTTACCAGAGCGTTTCCCGAGTCTTCGCTTGTCAGTTGTGGTGCCGGCCACCTCAGGCGGGGAGCTTTCGGCTACACCCGGAAACAGTGACCTGCTCCCCTCAACTTTCGGCTTCCCGCTGACAGAGCAATCAGCGTTTATCACCGAGGGCTGGGCTTGGCAGTTCCCAGTCTCTTTTGTCACGCCGGGCACCATAGGCGGGGAGCTTTCGGCTACACCCGTTGGCAGTGCCCTGCCTATGTCAGTCTTGGTGCCGGCCACCTCAGGCGGGGAGCTTTCGGCTGCACCCGGTAACAGTGACCTGCGGTCCATGACTTTCGACTTCCCGCTGACAGAGCAATCAGCGTTTATCGTCGAGGGCTGGACTTGACAGTTCCCAGTCTCTTTCGTCGCGCAGGGCGGAGCCAGCCACCTTTCCAGCCCCGTTCTCGGTACCCTGCTGGTCGTCACCATCGGTTTTCCGCTGGAAGAGCTGCCAGCGTTACCCGAGGACTGGGCTCGACCTGCCACAGCCACTTTTGGGGGTCTGCCTCCCCCTCGTCTCCGCGTGGTCGTACGTTCTGATTTCGTGCCAACAGAGCAATTAGCACTAGTCAGGGACTGGGCTCGACCTGCCGCAGCCTCTTGTGAGGGTGTGCGAGTTCCCTCGTAGCGCCGTTCAGCGGTCACTCGTGCCTGGGTCGGGTTGACAGAGCAATCAACCGTTCTCAGGGGCCTTGCCTGACCTAGCTTGGCCTTCACCTGCGATGGGGCGCGACTCCCATCTGTTCGCTTTTCCGGTAATCCAGGCGGTGGACACTCAGTGCCTTCGCTCCGCCTTAGTGGTTCTCGAGCTGGGTCGAAAGTAGCCATTTTTACGATGCCAGACCTTTCAACTGAAATCTTGGCACCGGGGCAAGTAGTCGAGCTTTTAACGATGGCGGCCCTACCGCCCCCTAACCATCCATCGAGGCATGTTTGGGTGCTGCCCAGACCCGCTTTATTCCTTTTCTTATCTTTATTCATTTGCTTTTCGAGCGCCCCAGGGAGGGGCGGGTTGGGTGGTCTGACAAGTAAGCAGAGCAGCTCAGTTGCCTCTCCTGCCTCGACCCAGGCTAAACCAGTGCCGGGGCGTGCCTACCGCCGGACATGTCTGATCTCTCGGAATGAGAGTGGGTTGGCGTACCTTTTTCCTCGAAACCCCGATCTGCCGTCGAGGGGCTGGCTCCGTGCAATACCAGCGTTCGGTCACAGTATCGAGTACACCAGGGTTCACTTCCCGCGCTCGTCCTGCAGCGGGGGAGCGTTTAGCAGTTCCCTTGCGGGCATCCCACCACCATTCACCTAAGAGCGTTCAGGTGCCCTCCAGAGCGGGGTGGGCTGGTGGCGTAGGTAGCGGCATTACCTAAGAGACACTTTTAGATTTCACATTGTTCCCAGGGCAGGGAGCCTCCCAGAGCAAGGAAGCCCAATGTTACTTTCTATTTGGGTCACCAGTTATCGACCAAGTTTGGCAGTCTTTATTGTCTTCTGCCAGACATGAGGCCGGCCAGCACCTAGGGTGACCACGGCCCCCATAGTACCGGCCGGGTGTGGGTCTCAGGAATCCTTCAGACGAACAGCGACACGCTAGCGCCACGCGTACTGTAAAGGTCCGATGCGATTGACCCACGTCAGAGACGATGCCGCCAAATTTCGTTTTGCAAGCCCTTACCCACTCCTGGGGTTTGGGTTTTTCGAGACTAGTAGTCGAGGGTTCCGCGCCGCACGGTCCTCGTTTTTACGTATCCATCATTTTCAGTGCCATGTTATGGTCCGAGGGCGGCTCAAGGCCCTCCAAGAGCAGAGGGTCTCGAAGCCGCATCTCAGGAGTCCTCGCGTTCCTGTACTGGGAAGCCGGGGGTGCCGGCCACGCACAGTCGTGGTACGCTTTTCGCAGTTGTGCACTTACGTGCTCCCAGATTAGCCGGTAGCCCAGAGCAAGGCTACCGTTGTCCGCCCGGACCGCTAGGAGGTTCTGGGGTTTAAGGGCCACCTGGGGAAAGTTGTCGAGGTCAACACATCCCAGCCAAGACACACTGGACTTAGCGTCTCCAGCCCTCATGCACTAAGACCGATGGCAAGTCAAGTTCACCATTGGCGACATGCACAGGGAGGTCTGACACTAAGGTTCCACCTGGGGAAAGTTGCCGAAAGCAACACATCCCAGCCAAGACATTAAGGCACTGGCGTCTCCAGCCTGCATGCATTAAGACCATTGGCAAGTAAAGGTCACCATTGGCGTTGCGCACGGGGAGGTTGTCCGACGCTCTAGCGCCATCCATTTTCAGGGCTGGTTGATTCGGCAGGTGAGTTGTTACACACTCCTTAGCGGATTCCGACTTCCATGGCCACCGTCCTGCTGTCTAAATCAACCAACACCTTTTATGGTGTCTGATGAGCGTCTGCGTTTGGCACCTTAACCTTAGCTTACTCAGATCTAAGTGATAGTGTAAAAGCTACCCTATAAGAGACATGATGACTTATGTGATCACTAAGGTCACATGTTGACTTACGTGAGTACAATCCATCCAATCAGCTTCTGTCTACGGATACATAATATATATATATATATATATATATATATATATATATATATATATATATAAAGTAGAAGATAAACTGGTTCTATAATTACAAACTAACTAATGACAGTTATTTACTAAGACAAAATCTATTTTGACACCACTGGGTATAAAAATCAGCCCAACAGTGTGCCATCAAAACATGATTAAAAGTCGGACACCAGTTTTTTTTTTTACTTTTTTTTTATAAAGTAATAGTTTCAACCAAACCAAACAGGATGGACTGGTCAAAATAGTTTCAACCAAACCAGACAGGATGGACTGGTCAAAATAGTTTCAGCCAAACCAGACAGGGTGGACTGGTCAAAATAGTTTCAACCAAACCAGACAGGATGGACTGGTCAAAATAGTTTCAACCAAACCAGACAGGGTGGACTGGTCAAAATAGTTTCAACCAAACCAGACAGGATGGACTGGTCAAAATAGTTTCAACCAAACCAGACAGGATGGACTGGTAAAAAGTAAACTGGAAAAAGCCGCCACGGGAAGTCATCATTATCCTTTGAACAAAATTTGACCTGTTACCGACTTGGGTTCATTGAAGCGTCTCACAGCACCGTGCCTCACACTATTGCGTTCAGTTCAGTTATGCCCCCCCCCCGTATGGGGCGATTTGTGTGTGTGTGTGTGTGTGTGTGTGGGCGTGTGTGGGCGTGTTTGGGAGTGTATAAGACTAGCTCTTGATAATGCTGATTGAACTAGTAACTTTCACAGGGGAGGTTTTTTTATATACAGCTCGTTCAACAGTTTCATGATGGGGGACGAGGGGGTGGGGGGGGGGGAGAGGAACGAAAAAAGGTAACTTGTATTGCTTGGGTTTGAACCAGTAACTTACGCCAATATTTGCTCACAGCCTCACCACTACTAGATTACAGCGCCATTATGAGACTGTCAAATATTCCCCTCACTATAAAATGGTTTTCTTTTAGGAACATTGCACTGAGCTTGATATGCATCTATATTCTGTATATCGTATATCCATATGTAAATACACATCTATATTCTGTCTATCCATATATAAATACACACCTATATTCTGTCTATCTATATGTAAATACACACCTATATTCTGTCTATCCATATGTAAATACACACCTATATTCTGTCCTGTTTTTTATGCGATCTGTCCATTTATTTATGCCGTCTGTCTATAAATACACACCTATATTCTGTCTATCCATATGTAAATACACACCTATATTCTGTCCTGTTTTTTATGCGATCTGTCCATTTATTTATGCCGTCTGTCTATTCATTTATTTTGTTTGTCCATTTATTTTGCCGTCTGCAGTCAGTCTATTCATTTATTTAGTCTGTCCATTAATTTGTGCCGTCTGTCTATTCATTTATTTGGTCTGTCCATTAATTTATGCCGTCAGTCTATTCATTTATTTAGTCTGTCCATTAATTTGTGCCGTCTGTCTATTCATTTATTTAGTTTGTCCAATAATTTATGCCGCGTGTCTATTCATTTATTTTGTCTGTCCATTAACTTGTTTGCCTTGACCAGTTTCACTTGGTTAAAACTTTGCGAATCTATTAACAAATATATTCAAATGGACATTTAATATGCAATTAAAGTTTTTGTTTATGTGCTTGTGTGGTGTTATCATGACCAGGCTTGCGGAGCCGGAGCCGGAGCCGGAGCCGAGGAGCCGGGAGCCGCTACTTTTTGCTGGAGCCGGAGCCGAAAAAATCTGGCGGCTCCACGGCTCCCAAATGCTTTTTTTTTACAGCAGAATTTATTTTTTTTTAGCTTTAAAATTCCAAATTTGTTTGATTGTTTGCCTAATACAATTTGAAATGTTGTTATTTTTACAGTAACAGCGTTAAAATGATAGCGTGCACGCACATCACCACAAGAAATCTTTAACGGGGAATCGTTTTGTGTTCGTTTTAAATCTTGTTTACCCTCCGAAATTATTTTAATGGCATGTTATTTTGTTATATATAAAGTTAAAACAGTTTTATTTCATAGAATAATTGTATCAATCATTTAAAATAAATTTTTACTAAGACGACAAATAGAACGCGTCATTTCGTATTATTATTTGACCGCGAATCAGACCCGTAGCGTGTGTGGGGGCCATGGGGCTTAGCCCCCCTTGCGTTTTGTCTGGCCCCCTCTGCTTATTTGCTCTACTTAGTAAAATGTATTACCTGCCCCCCTGCTATTGCCTGGCCCCTATTGTAGAATGCCTGGCCCCTGCTGTCAGGCACGCCGAAGGGGGGGCAGGGGTCATTGCCAGGGGGCCCGCATCTGCAGGGGGCCCGGCCGCCTCGACCATGTCAATTTTTCACGACTTATTGTTTATTAAGGGGCCCGCAATGATGTCCTGCCCTGGGGCCCTTGTTGGCTCTCGGAGCCACTGCCTGCTGTAGAAAGTTCACGCTACGGGGCTGCCGCGAATTTGTAATAGACTAAAAACAAAATGGTCGCTTTCTGTATTTAACAATTTTATTATAAACAGAATATCTGAAATAGAGTAGATAAATTTATAAGGCTGTGGCTATACGGACCCGGGTCCCAATAAAATCCGATTGTTATTCGGACCCGTGGCAAATATGCACTAAGCTTAGCTATATTTAAACTTTATTAGACGGAACCCGAAAAAAATAATAATACAGAGTCCGCTTAGTGGAACCCTAGACACTAAGTAACGATTAAATCATACAATTCAAACAATTATAAAAAAAAAACAATAATAAAGTTTATGTATAGCTAAGCTAAGTGCATATTTGCCACGGGTCTAAATAACAATCAGACTTGATTGGGACGGGGTCCGAAGTAAAATCAGAGTTTATTGGTACCCGGGTCCGAATAGTCACTTCGAATTTATAAATAATAAATATAAATACTGAAGTCTTTAAAATATTTTAAATAATGTATCATTTTACTATTTTCTAATTTGATCATTGAAATAACTTTTTATTACTTATGAAAATGGCGACTAGTGAAATCTCGGTCGAAAATAATGATATGATTCCGGATGCACTGAAATGGTTTGTTTTTAGTAAAACCGACATGCGGATATTTTTCAAGTTCCTGACTATGGGGCAGCCCCGTAGCGTGAAAATTCTACAGCAGGGCCAGGCAATAGCAGGGGGCAGGTAATACATTTACTAAGTAGAAAAAATAAGCAGAGGGGGCCAGACAAAACGCAGGGGGGCCCCGGCCCCCTGCCCCCCTGCACGCTACGGGCCTGCTATGGGGGTGAACGCGACAATATTTGCATAACTTTTTATCAGCGGCATGTTTTCGTGGCGCAATTACAAAATTTTTTTTCTCGTGTGATACTATCTTATTAGGGAGCCGGAGCCGGAGCCAAAAAAAATTTTGGCGGCTCCGCAAGCCTGATCATGACACAGTCAGTAATGGTTTCAAGATCAAGAAATTCATCCTTTGAGGTTCAGCCATTTTTTTAAAAGTCTTTGATAGTGAGCGACCATGCTGTACATAAGTACAAGAGAATAATATTGAGAAAACCAGTTCGAGAACAATTTTATTTTTGTGTTTCAAAATAACATGTTTCTCTCTACCACAGTAAAATGCGCATTGATTTTTTTTTTTGTTTGAAAGCCGACATATTTGTTATTTGTTATTTTTTTAACTCAGTGAGAATAATACTTCTATTGCGGTACTTAATGCAATTTATAGTTTTCCCTATGGCAGGACGATTTTTTTTTAAATCAATCTATCATTTCCTTCTTTAATACGGTATTTTTAAAGAATTGAATGGCTTTTTTATGTTAATTAACTAACCATGTCTCCAAGAAATCGAGAGATACAACAACTGACAGCCAATGGCAGAAGATTATCGAAAAAGCGATGCTCTGTCTGTGTGATATACATTCTGTGGTCTCTGTGGTCATTCTGTGGTCATTGTGGCAGACATTCCCATTGTTTTATCGATGTGGCTTTAGATTTTGTAAATCATACCTAATGTATTTGTAAGCTAGCACTAATGGTAGTTTTGTATTCTAGGACTGAGTGCTGTCATTTACTATCAACTTTATGTTCTCAACTTTCACCTCTTGGCCAAACTTGTATGCCAGTTGTGTTTAAGTAGTGTATGTTACCGGCATCATATTCTGATCCACCAAGTCTATCTATAGCATCGGCACTTATGACTCTATTTTTTTTTTTGTAATTTAAGGTAAACAAAAATTAGCTAAGGTCTGAGTGGGTCAACATTTCTTATGTTAAACGCTCAATAGAGATACACATTTTGTATTACATTTTAGGCAAAAGTAATTTTTGAATCATTTCCATATTCAGCAACATACATTTTATTTTAAATTAGTGTTGTTTATTTTAAATGACTAAAACCATTTCTATTATTCATTTTAGAAGGCTTAAGACACATTCAAATTTGAAAAGTTTGAATAATTTTGGACCAAGCCGTGTTTGAAACTGAACTATGTTTGGAAACTGTTACTGAGGAAATCTAACTAGTGCGCGGGATAGTTTTTGACCTTTTTAAACTCTCACATATTTTAATATTTACAGCCAGAGGTTAATGGTGAAATGTTAAAAGGGTTTTTGATGCCCCACCCTCCCCCATCTATAATCATTTAGTCAGTTTACTGTAGCCATTACAAGAAATCATTGACCTAGATAAAAATGAAACAATATAAAAAGTCGAACTATTGTCCGGAAGTTGTCTTTGAACACAAGATTGATTTTTTCCTCCCCTTAAAATGTTTGTTTGAAGATTTGCGTGATGTCCCATTTTATCTTTGAAGATTTTATTGGTGATTCTTTAACCGGAGGTCGTTAAAGAATTCACACAGAAATTTATGCATTCAACTGTTTCTAGCTCAAATATAATGTCAAGTTTAAAAGAAAGTTCTCCTATTTTTAGCGTGCTACAGAGAGGAAGATATTTTTAAAAGTTATTTACTTTCAAATAATTAGTTATGTAGTTGTTTTTTTTAAATGTCCTCTTTGATTAGTAAATCAGTCAATTAGTCATTTAGTCACCAAGGTAGTCAAAGGGTTGGGACTGCTCACTGGGATTTGAACCAGTTGCCTCCATCCTGTAGATTGGGCCCATCACCATCGAGTTACCATCTACAAATCTATGGACCTATCTACAGAGAAAGAGGAATATTGTTCTATAGGAAGATAGAAAACAAGGAGGATAATGATATTTTTATTTATCTAAAAATTTAATAAATAATTAGAGTTAATATCATGACTGATACATTTATGTTCATTTCTAAATCTAATCATAAATTAAATCTAATTAACCTTGACTGCGGAGGGGTGAAGGGGGGAGGAATGTATAGTAAAGTAAGCCACAACACAAGCACGATGGAAATATATATATATATTTATTCAGCTAATCATTGTATATGGAGTATTCATTTTTAAGATTTTCCTTTTTTTTCATCCCGTTTAAATTATAGCAACAAAAAAAAGACTACGTGAAAACAAAAAAAAAACTACAGTTCCTTGTCTACTGCGAGTGTCGACTTACTGAAAGTGGAAAGTTCTGACTTGACTAAACCCGGCTTAGTTTGAGTAGAATGCAACCCCCCCCCCTCCAGCCTGATCATTGATAGAGAGCTGGCCACGGTACAAACCTCTCTTCTCTACCAGCGGGGACGTGTCAGCACTAGCAAGGACGTCACTCCGGTTAGCATATCGGTGAGTGCCATTAAAAGGCGTTAAGCAGTGTGGTTAGCATTGATCAGGAGGAGCAGCAGCGGCGGGAGTACTGTCCCTCTTGTGTCGTCAGGAATTCATTATCGTCTGCTCAATACAGTAAAATATCCCAAGTATCCTCATTTAAAAACAAATTGAAGCCAACACCTGGTAGAGGCTATCGACCACTGTAACGCATGCTCTAAGGTAACCTACACATTAGGTGTTGTTTAATGGTTCTATACTCCTAGAGTTATGTAGTCTGTATTGTATCATTGATGTTCTAAATTTGAGTGCTTCTTATAAAACGTTTATAGTATTCCAGCTCATACTTTTTTTTCGCGCGCATGTCAACATTTTTATGTGAGGTATATTTATATTGTCGTTTCCTGCTGTATATTTCCCGAATTCTTTTGATAAAATACGTTAGGTTACTCCAACAATTTTATAATTTCAAACCAGTTCAGAAGTTTTACAAAATTGAGTACCATAAAAATATACAAATACTAAACGTATAGTCTTTCTTTGTTTGAAACCTCTACTTATTGAACTTTATTTACTTCTGTAACTTTATTAAAAACTCTTCTAAATTAAATTTGACAGACGATGTAGAAAAAAAAATGAGCACCTATTGAAAATTAAGTTCTCTGGTGCTGAGTATGGGGGGGGGGGGGTTAAAAAATATATAAACAAGTCATAAAATGGGACCAAAAAAAAAAAGTATAAAAAAGAGAAGAAAAAAATCACTCTATTTTGGCAAACATTTTGTGTCAAATATTTCAATTTTTGTAGAAAAGCGCGGCCACAATTGAAAAGATCGTGTTTTTTCAGGATGGGGTTCACATTATTTAAATAACTTCATAGGATAATTTTTGTAAACTTTCTTCAAAGTGAGCACTTCATTGAGTGACGAATCGAAAAAAAAACTACATCATTGCCTGTTTTCTTTAAAAAAAAATATAACAAAACTAATTTTAAGACATTTAAAAATTAGTTTACTTCGTGCGTTCGTATTGATCCCATTATTTCTGCAAAGTTTTGTTGGACTACAGCGATTGTTTTTTTTTATCAGCGATGTCTGAGTGACTTTGCATTTGAAAACGCGATATGGAGAAAATTGAGAAAAACGACTTGAGACACCGTGACTTAAGACATCGTGACTTGAGACACCGTGACTTTGATGCATCGTGACTTGAGACACCGTGGCTTGATGCATCGTGACTTGAGACATCGTAACTTGAGACACCGTGACTTGAAACACCGTGACTTGAGACACCGTGACTTTGATGCATCGTGACTTGAGACACCGTGACTTGACTTCATGTCAACATTATAAGCAAAGTATATTTTAAAAAAAAAAAAAAAGTTTATTTTCAAAGATTCCACTGATACTGACGCTGCTACCTATAAGACTAATTTACATTCATCGATTCACTAAATGTATCGACCTGAACTGAATTTCAATTCAACTCAATGATATACACAGCAATGCAATAGAAGAAATACATCATTAAATTCCAATGGATTTTGGTCATGGTACTGTCACCATCGTCCCCATTAATAGTGATTTTTTTATGTGTTCTGTTGTTGTAGGACTGATTTATTTACGTGCTCTGTCTTTGCATGACAGTGATTTATTTATGTATTAGAGATTATTCACGTGTCACTCGTAAAACTTCTTGCTCCAGAAATTGACATAGTATGTTCACCATGTATACAGAATGACATGCTATCTTCACCATGTATACAGAATGACATGCTATCTTCACCATGTATACAGAATGGCACGCTATCTTCACCATGTATACAGAATGGCACGCTATCTTCACCATGTATACAGAATGGCATGCTATCTTCACCATGTATACAGAATGGCATGCTATCTTCACCATGTATACAGAATGGCATGCTATCTTCACCATGTATACAGAATGGCATGCTATCTTCACCATGTATACAGAATGGCATGCTATCTTCACCATGTATACAGAATGGCATGCTATCTTCACCATGTATACAGAATGACATGCTATCTTCACCATGTATACAGAATGACATGCTATCTTCACCATGTATACAGAATGGCATGCTATCTTCACCATGTATACAGAATGGCATGCTATCTTCACCATGTATACAGAATGACATGCTATCTTCACCATGTATACAGAATGGCATGCTATCTTCACCATTTATACAGAATGGCATGCTATCTTCACCATGTATACAGAATGGCATGCTATCTTCACCATGTATACAGAATGGCATGCTATCTTCACCATGTATACAGAATGACATGTTATCTTCACCATGTATACAGAATGACATGCTATCTTCACCATGTATACAGAATGGCATGCTATCTTCACCATGTATACTGAAATAACTATAGGGCACATTGGGCTTAAGTAGATGGAGGGCTCATTGGGCTGAAATAGTTGGAGGGCTCATTGGGCTGAAATAACTATAGGGCACATTAGGCTGAAATAGTTGGATGGCTCATTGAGCTGAAATAGTTGGAGAAATCATTGAGCTGAAATAATAGGAGGGCTCATTGGGCTGAAATAGTTGGAGGGCTCATTGGGCTGAAATAGTTGGAGGGCTCATTGTGCTGAAATAACTATAGGGCTCATTGGGCTGAAATAGTTGGAGGGCTCATTGGGCTGAAATAGTTGGAGGGCTCATTGTGCTGAAATAACTATAGGGCACATTGGGCTGAAATAGTTGGAGGGCTCATTGGACTGAAATATTTGGAGGGATCATTGTGCTGAAATAGTTGGAGGGATCATTAGGATGAAATAGTTGGAGGGCTCATTGGGCTGAAAAATTTGGAGGGATCATTGTGCTGAAATAGTTGGAGGGCTCATTGGGCTGAAATAGTTGGAGGGCTCATTGTATTGAAATAACTATAGGGCTCATTGGGCTGAAATAGTTGGAGGGCTCATTGGGCTGAAATAGTTGGAGGGCTCATTGGGCTGAAATAACTATAGGGCACATTGGGCTGAAATAGTTGGAGGGCTCATTGGACTGAAATATTTGGAGGGATCATTGTGCTGAAATTGTTGGAGGGATCATTAGGATGAAATAGTTGGAGGGCTCATTGGGCTGAAATATTTGGAGGGATCATTGTGCTGAAATAGTTGGAGGGATCATTAGGATGAAATAGTTGTAGAGCTCATTGGGCTGAAATATTTGGAGGGATCATTGTGCTGAAATAGTTGGAGGGATCATTAGGATGAAATAGTTGGAGAGCTCATTGGGCTGAAATAGTTGGAGGGATCATTGGGCTGAAATAACTTTAGGGCTCATCGGGTTGAAATAGTTGGAGGGCTCATTGGGCTGAAATTATTATAGGGATCATTAGGCTGAAATAGTTGGAGGGATCATTGGGCTGAAATAACTATAGGGCACATTGGTAACTTTAGGGCTCATTGGGCTGAAATAGTTGGAGGGCTCATTGGGCTGAAATAACAATAGGGCTCATTGGACTGAAATAACTACAGGTCGCTTTCAATTAATAGTAAAATATGATCAGCACTCTAGTAATATTATAGCTCAGTTGTTGGAAGTCCTCTCTATACAGTTGAGGTACGCGATTATGATATTGATTTGAACAATTAAGTGATCCGCTAAGAAGTTAACTGTTCGTTTTTTGCTGTCCTTATGTAAAGAAAGGAAAAAAAAAGTTAATTTACTAAATAGTATATTAATTGCGTGATTGGTGTCTGATCTGTTGACACTATTTTTCAAAATATGATCGACTTTAACAGTAGATAGGCGCCTGCGAGGGATGCAGACATTTTTAGACGAAATGAGTTGTACTTATGCACACAACTATTCTAGACTAAGACTAAAACTGACAATTGAGAACCACTGAACTAGAGAATTCAGCTGTCAATCAGAGGAAAACAAAAAGATAAAATCATCGTCCCTTTTTCTCGACCAATATCGCTGAACGTAGACAAATCCCAGTCAGTGGAATCACTGTGAATGAAACAGTTAAGACAACAGGGTTAATGACCCAAGAGCTCCATTTCATTACACCTTCTATTCTAAGAAATTGCTTCCTATAGCCCCCACCCTGGGATTTATCGGTCGTCACAACCAATAGACTCCGAGACTGTGGACAGTTTTAGCTTATATACTAATGGTGGAAAAATGCTTTCAGCTTTTTGAGGCACGCCCCCCCCCAGCCAGCTTTTTTCTATTTTTTTTTTTGCCCAATAAATGTTTATAAAATGGCTCTGGTGTGGCTCTCATTGGCCCCACGGGTGGCCGCCCCTTGTCTATGTTTGGTTAGAAAACTTCAAGTGACCGCTGGCACGTGCCGGCAACACCTGGAGGACGACGCAACTAGAATTCGTCATTGACCTTGTAGTTTGACTTTATCAAAATACAGTAATGAATACATGTTTTTGAAAGCACCTGTTATAAATGTCATGCAATTCAATTACTAATTATAATTTTTAAACCAAATTATCGGCACTTCTCGTGACACTGGCTGAAGCGGCTTTCTCCCTGTAATTTCCCCAACCACAGCTAGTGTCGACTTTTTTTTGCTACATCTCGTCAGAGGTTTTGATTTGCCACCACGTATCTGGGTAAACCCATAACATTTTTTGTGGAAACGTCCACCAAGTATCATTTTTCGATTTCTGAACAAAAATATAACAAAGTAATAATATAAAGTTTAAAAAAAAATAACAAGTGGAATGTTTTCTATTGTATACTTTAAGATATTAAATATGGTTTCTTCTTGAAATGCAGTCAGAGATGTAAAATTTGTCATTTATCCTATAATTAAAATTAGTAAAAGCCATTATGTGTATAGCTAGTCCTTATATTTGTCTACACCTCGGTACATCAATGTTGATATATACAAAAATGACATTAATAATTCAATAATCAGGTTTTTCTGTTAATGAAATATTAGTCCAAGATCTCCATGACAAACTTGTTCAACTCACAACTAATGGAAACTTTAAAAAAAAGGTTCAATACCTATTTAATTTAAATGACTTTGAACAAGTTTTTTTTTTGTTCATGAATTTTAATAATAAAAAATCCACGCTCACATTTATATGTAGTCGATGGATTCAATGAAATAAGTTGTTCTATTAGTCAGTTGATGATGTTTCTATTAGCCTGCTGATGGTGACTCTATTAGCCAAATGGTGCTTTATCTATTAGTCAGTTGATGGTGTATCTATTAGCCAAATGATGCTTTATCTATTAGTCAGTTGATGGTGTATCTATTATCCAAATGATGGTATATCTATTAATTAGTCAGTTGATGGTGTATCTATTAGTCAGGTGATGGTGTATCTATTAGCCAAATGATGGTATATCTATTAATTAGTCAGTTGATGGTGTATCTATTAGCCAAATGAAGGTGTATCTATTAGTCAGTTGATGGTGTATCTATTAGTCAGTTGATGCTGTATCTATTAGCTGATGGTGTTTCTATTAGCCAGCCGGACGTGTCTCTATTAATAAGCTGATTGTGCCTCATAGATTAACTTGAAATCTAAAAGTCAATGATGAATTCAGATGTTGGAAAATGAAAATGAAAATCAATAATGAATTCATGAGGACTCATTTTGACATATCATCTTCAGCTTTTGATGTGAGTGAGTTATTCCGTGTGGGAAGTTGCATTCTAAGCAATTCATCTAGATCACTTCTTCAACGTGTGAGTGGTGGAGAGGGGCGAGAGAGGGAAAGATCAGCCTAGGGCGAGTTTTAAAAACGTGGGATGGGTGCTTTGAAGAAAATATTGTATATCTGTGTATCTCAGGGGGGAGGGCAGAGCGGAGAGGGGGAGGGGGTGCTATTAACGTGAAGGAAATTGAAAACCATGAGATCTAGATGATTTATATTTCGAGAAATCAATCACAATAAAACTAATGATGTCATAGTCTCAAACTAATGGCGTCATTGTCTCAATCAAACTAATGGTGTCATAGCATCAACCTGAAAGACCAAACGTTCTCACAAAGTTGGAATATTTAGGAACATATGGCACTATCTGGTAGCTTATGGGAATATATGCCAATTGATTCTACTCCTGTTTAGTATTTGACGAATGGGACTATTGGCTTTTGTTTATTTACAACCACGTAGGGTAAAAATTTTACTCATCAGTAAATTCTACTCCTATTTTTCACTATATGAAACAGACTATAAGCTTCGTTTCAATTTTCTGCTATACAATGATCAACTGCCATGCATAAGTAGATTCACGTCTATGTCAATTATCGAAAAAGAGAGATAAGGAAAGAGAGAGAGAGAGAGAGAGAGAGAGAGAGAGAGAGAAAGAGAGAGAGAGAGAGAAAGAGAGAGAGAGAGAGAAAAAGAGAGAGAGAGAATGGGAATATATGGGAACTTATGGGAATATGAAGGAGCTTATGGGCAAATGTAGTATTTTATGGGAATATCTGGGAGCTTATGGCAACATCTGGGAGCTTGTGGGAATATGCAGGAGCTTATGGGGATATGTAGGAGCTTATGGGAATATCTGGGAGCTTATGGCTATATCTGGAAGCTTATGACGATATCTTGGTGCTTATGGGAATATGTAGGAGCTCATGGGAATATCTAGGAGCTTATGGGAATATGCAGGAGCTTATGGGAATATGTAGGAGCTTATGGCAATATCTGGGAGCTTATGGGAATATGCAGGAGCTTATGGGAATATGCAAGATCTTATGGCAATATCTGGGAGCTTATGGGAATTTGCAGGAGCTTATGCGAATATGTACGAGCTTATGGGAATATCTGGGAGCTTATGGCGATATCAGGGAGCTTATGACAATATCTTGGTGCTTATGGGAATATGTAGGAGCTTATGGGTATATCTTGGAGCTTATGGCAATATCTGGGAGCTTATTTGAATATGTAGGAAATTATGGCACTATCTGGTAGCTTATGGGAATATATGCCTATTGATTTAACTCCTTTTTAGTATTTGACGAATGGGACTATAGGCTTGTGTTTATTTTCAACCACGTAGGGTCAAAATTTTACGCATAAGTAAATTCTACTCCTATTTTTCAATATATGAACAGACGATAAGCTTCGTTTCAATTTTCTGCTATACAATGATCTACTGCCATGCAGAAGTAGATTCACGTCTATGTCAATTATCGAAAAAGAGAGATAAGGAAAGAGAGAGAGAGAGAGAGAGAAAGAGAGAGAGAGAGAGAGAGAGAGAGAGAGAGATAGAGAGAAAGAGAGAGAGATAATGGTAATATATGGGAACTTATGGGAATATGAGGACGCTTATGGGAACATCTGGGAGCTTATGGCAATATCTGGGAGCTTATGGGAATATGTAGGAGCTTATTTGAATATGTAGGAGCTTATGGGAATATATGGAGCTTATGGAAATATGTAGGAGCTTATGGCAATATCTGGGTGCTTATGGGAATATGAAGGAGCTTATGGGAATATGTAGCAGCTTATGGGAATATCTGGGAGCTTATGGCAATTTCTGGGAGCTTATGGGAATATGTAGGAACTTAGGGCACTATCTGGTAGCTTATGGGAATATATGCCAATTGATTCTACTCCTGTTTAGTATTTGTCGAATGGGACTATTGGCTTTTGTTTATTTTCAACCACGTAGGGTCAAAATTTTATGCATCAGTAAATTCTACTCCTATTTTTCAATACATGTATTTGAAACAGACTATAAGCTTCGTTTTAATTGTCTGCCATACAATGATCAACTGCCATGCATAAGTAGATTCAAGTCTATGTCAATTATCGAAAAAAAGAGATAAGGAAAGAGAGAGAGAGACAGAGACAGAGAGAGACAGAGAGAGACAGAGAGGGAGGGAGAGAGAGAGAGAGAGAGAGAGAGAGAGAGAGAAAGAGAGAGATAATGGTAATATATGGGTACTTATGGAAATATCTGGAAGCTTATGGCAATAACTGGGAGCTTATGGGAATATTAGGAGCTTATTGGAATATGTAGGATCTAATGGGAATATTAGGAGCTTATGGGAATATGTAGGAGCTTATGGGAATATGTAGGAGCTTATGGAAATATGTAGGAGCTTATGGCAATATCTGGGAGCTTATGGGAATATTAGGAGCTTATGGGAATATGTAGGAACTTATGTGAATATAAGGAGCTTATGGAAATATGTAGGAGCTTATGGCAATATCTGGGAGCTTATGGGAATATGCAGGAGCTTATTAGAATATCTGGGAGCTTATGGCAATATCAGTAAGCTTATGACAATATCTTGGTGCTTATGGGAATATGTAGGAGCTTATGGGAATATCTGAGAGCTTATGGCAATTTCTGGGAGCTTATGGGAATATGTAGGAGCTTATGGGAATATTAAGAGCTTATGGGAATATATGCCGATTGATTCTACTCCTGTTTAGTATTTGGCGAATGGGACTATTGGCTTGAGTTTATTTTCAACCACGTAGGGTCAAAATTTTACGCATCAGTAAATTCTACTCCTATTTTTCAATATTTGAAACAGACAATAAGCTTCGTTTCAATTGTCTGCTGCACAAAGGACAACTGCCATGCATGAGTAGATTCAAGTCTATGTCAATTATCGAAAAAGAGAGATAAGGAAAGAAAGAGAGAGAGAGAGAGAGACAGAGAGAGAGAGAGAAAGAATGGGAATATATGGGAACTGATGGGAATATGAGGGTGCTTATGGGAATATCTGGGAGCTTATGGGAATATGTAGGAGCTTATGGAAATATGTAGGAGTTTATGGCAATATCTTGGAGCTTATGGGAATATGCAGGAGCTTATGGGCATATCTGGGAGCTTATGGGAATATGCAGGAGTTTATGGGAATATGCAGGAGCTTATGGCAATATCTGGGAGCTTATGGGAATATGCAGGAGCTTATGGGAATATGTACGAGCTTATGGTAATATCTGGGAGCTTATGGCAATATCAGGAAGCTTATGACAATATCTTGGTGCTTATGGGTATATGTAGGAGCTTATGGGTATATCTTGGAGCTTATGGCAATATCTGGGAGCTTATGGGAATATATGCCTATTGATTCTTCTCCTGTTTAGTATTTTGCGAATGGGACTATTGGCTTGTGTTTATTTTCAACCACGTAGGGTCAAAATATTACGCATCAGTAAATTCTACTCCTATTTTTCAATATTTGAAACAGACTATAAGCTTTGTTTCAATTTTCTGCTATAAAATGATCAACTGCCATGCATAAGTAGATTCAAGTATATGTCAATTTTCGAAAAACAGAGATAAGGAAAGAGAGAAAGAGAGACAGACAGAGAGAGAGAGAGAGAGAGAGAGAGAGAGAGAGAGAGAGAGAGAGAGAGAGAGAGAATTGGAATATATGGGAACTTATGGAAATATGAAGGTGCTTATGGGAATATCTAGGAACTTATTGCAATATCTGGGAGCTTATGGGAATATGTAGGAGCTTATGGGAATATCTTGGAGCTTATGGCAATATCTGGGAGCTTTTGGGAATATGTAAGAACTTATGGCAATATCTGGGAGCTTATGGGAATATGCGGGAGCTTATGGGAATATCTGCGAGCTTATGGCAATATTTGGGATATTATGGGGATGTGTATAAGCTTATTTGGAAGTGTAAGAGCTTATGGGAATATCTGTGATCTTATGGCAATATCTTGGATCTTATGGGAATATGTAGGAGCTTATGCGAATATAAGGAGCTTATGGAAATATGTAGGAGCTTATGGGAATATCTTGGTGCTTATGGGAATATGAAGGAGCTTATGGGCAAATGTAGCAGCTTATGGGAATATCTGGGAACTTATGGCAATATCTGGGAGCTTATTGGAATATGTAAGAGCTTATGGGAATATCTGGGAGCTTATGGCAATATCTGGAAGCTTATTGGAATATGTAGGAGCTTATGGGAATATCTGGGAGCTTATGGCTATATCTGGAAGCTTATGGCGATATCTGGGAGGCTTATGGGAGTATGAAGGAACTTATGGCACTATCTGGTAGCTTATGGGAATATATGCCAATTGATTCTACTCCTGTTTAGTATTTTGCGAATGGGACTACTGGCTTGTGTTTATTTTCAACCACGTAGGGTCAAAATTTTACGCATCATTAAATTCTACTCCTATTTTTCAATATATGAAATAGACTATAAGCTTGGTTTAAATTTTCTGCTATACAATGTTCAACTGCCGTGCAAAAGTAGATTCACGTCTATGTCTATTATCGAAAAAGAGATAAGGAAAGAGAGAGAGAGAGAGAGACAGAGAGAGAGAGAGAGAGAGAGAGAAAGAGAGTGAGAGAGAATGGGAATATATGGGAACTTATGGGAATATGAGGGTGCTTATGGGAATATCTGGGAGCTAATGGCAATATCTGGGAGCTTATGGGAATATGTAGGAGCTTATGGGAATATGTAGGAGCTTATGGAAATATATAGGAGCTTATGGGAATATAAGGAGCTTATGGAAATATGTAGGAGCTTATGGGAATATCTGGGAGCTTATGGGAATATGAAGAAGCTTATGGGAATATGTAGGAGCTTATGGGAATATATGGAAGCTTATGGGAATATCTGGGAGCTTATGGGAATATGTAGGAGCTTATGGGAATATGAAGGAGCTTATGGGAATATCTGGGGGCTTATGGCAATATCTGAAAGCTTATGACAATATCTTGGTGCTTATGGGAATTTGTAGGAGCTTATGGGAATATCTTGGAGCTCATGGCAGTATCTGGGAGCTTATGGGAATATGTAGGAATTTATGGCACCATCTTGTAGCTTTGGGAATATATGCCAATTGATTCTTCTCTTGTTTAGTTTTTGGCGAATGGGACTATTGGCTTTTGTTTATTGATGTTTTTTTTTTAACTACAAATTGTTAATATAATATTGAAAGTGTTTGTTCTAAGCAGATTTTTTTTTCTTATTTTTATTAGAAGGTTTAATTTTGACATTTGTAAATGATTCAATCTTTTAAAAAAAAATAAATTTCTCTTTTTTTGTGATAAACCAAATTATGATCTGTTTTCAGATAACATTTAAAATGTCAATATGTCAGAGATTTTGACATTTCCTGTCGTCCATCACACAAAACTTACCAGTACTATGTGTGATTTAGAACACGTTGTTTTATTATAGAACTTTGTTTTATTATAACATAACGAATCGTTGTAAAAATGTTGCAATCAAACTAATAACTTATCATTTCATTATAAAGCTTTGTTTTTATATATAACACATTTTTACGCTATAAAACGCTGTTATATATATATATATATATATATATATATATATATATATATATATATATATATATATATAGTTATCCGTATTTCTCTTTAATTTCTTCAGGAGATCTTGGAGATTCTATTTCAGTATGTATGTTCCTCTAGGGGGGAATCTAATGTGATTCTCACAAGTTTTTATTTTTAGTTTCGTTGCTAATTTAAAAAAAAAACAACATTTTTTTGGTCTCAGATATAGCACAACTTAGTGAATCGGTCATTCATATGTTCTGCAGAATCTTAGTATTTATAAAAAAAAATATTTTTAAGCAATCGAACATCAATCCATTTTATTTAATTTATAAAAGAAATGGAGTTCAAAAGATTTCCAGAAAATGATTAAGTTCGGATTATGAGGTTATAATTGTATTATAATTGTATTACTCCGTTGTTTGAATATTTTTATATTTTCAACACCAACTCAGAGACAGGAATCAACTGAACAGAACATTGTTCAGAAGAAATCAGTGGATTTAAGAGTTCTGTAATAGGTTTCACAAAGTTAGAGATGAAAATATTACTAAAGCCTCACAGGAAATACATCTAAAGTCTCAAAGGGCATATTTCAAATATCTCATAAAATAGTGGTCCCCATTCCATGGGCCGCGGACCGGTACCACTCCATGGAACGAATGTTACTGGGCCGCCATGCCCGTAGCGTGCGGGGGGGTCTTGGGGCCGGGCCCCCCTACGATTTGTCTGGCCCCCCTGCTAATTTGTTCTACTAAGTAAAATGCATTACCTGGCTCCCCCCTGCTATTGCCTGGCCCCTGCTGTAGAATGCCTGGCCCCTGCTGTAAAATTTTCACGCTACGGGGCTGTGGGCCGCCCAACAAACATTAATTTATTTTTTTATTTATTTCTCCCGTGATTGTCCAACTTTCCATAGACGAGAAATAATCAACGCCCCCTTCCAGTGGGCCGCAGTGAAATTATCAAACGCTGACCGGTCTGTGGCGAGAAAAAGGTTGGGGACCACTGACATTAAACATATTCCTAAAGCCTTATAGCACGTACCCCTGGTCTAACAGACATTCTAAATGTCACAAGTTGTCAATATTCCCTGAAGAAAAAGAAAATTCAACCAATTAAATTTACATCATATAGAAAAAAAAAGAGATGGAAAATGACACAAAACTAAAAACCAACCAGCAACAAGAAATGCCAGTGGCATTCCACAAGTTATAGATGTTTTACAATAAGCTATCTTATATTACGTTAGAGCTCAGTCGTGTAAGCCAATATAGCCCGTTAAATTGAAGAAAAAAAAACAACAAAAAAGGAAATGTTAATATGTTTACATAAGATGAAACAAAACAAACAAATATTTAATTAAATTGAAAAAGAAACAATTTCAAAAAAGGCAGACGCTGAAGACCTGTTAGTGATGCTTTAAATCAGACAAACAAAAAAATATGTACAAAATAAATAAATAATAAAATTCTGTTCCATTGAGTTCAAACCAGTGATATTTTGTATGATGGTAAAAAGGCTTTAGGTGACAAAAAGTCCCCCCTCCCCTACCCCTCCCTCCGGCAAAATATTGTATTTTCTTTTTAAATGTTCGTCGCACATTGGAAATGGTTTCCCGATTAATCATCGAATAAACTTGTTGTTTTCTTCCTCCAAAACTTATTTTTATTTACTTTTACATTTATTTACTTTACATTTATTTACTTTTACATCTATTAACTTTTACATTTATTTTCTTTTATTTCCTCAATCATCAGGCCCTTGGATTTTTGTTTTGTTATTCCAAAGTTTTTTTTATTTCTATAACTATAAAGTAAATATTTAGCTTTCCATTGCAACCACAGAATATAGATTCTATTTAAGATATGTGGCGGTGAAAATAAATTTTGTTTCTTTTACTTCCACGTTGGTGAAAAGTTCTATATTCTATATCAACCTGTCGACAATTTAAGACCAGCGAAAATAACTCAACAACATCAAAGGCCACAATTTAATTATCATCGTGCATTTCTCTTAAATAATTGTTCACTTATTACAAAGTCCATGTAAGGATGAGATGAAATCTATTTGATATTATAAACCACTAATGGGATGTGTTTTATCCCTTTTTTCCACACCATAGCCGATAGTGCAATGCTAATGGAGACACCACGGGAGATACAGAGGATAACTTAACCTGAAATAACCTTTGGTCTTCACCAAAGATTGAACCAGAGCCCTTCAGGTGGACAGTCGAGCGCTTTTCCACACGACCATCCGTTCACTTTTTACGAAGAGCTTTTTGTTCTTGATGTTCACTTCTCAGTATCTTCTGGCGCAGAAGGCACACTTCGGCGACACGTAGTGGCGTATTGAGGTGGGGGCAAGGGGGCATTATGCCCCGGGCGCTACTCACGAAGGGGGCGCCAAATGGTATATTTTACACAATATATTACATGATTTACGAATGACGGGGCGCTAAAAAGGTATTGTGCCCCGGGCGCGAGTTAAGCTCCCTACGCCACTGGCGACACGACCCCTCCCCCCCCCCCTTAAAAAAAGCGATAAGTTATAAGAGAAACTCCATAAAATCCACGATTATTATTTATATCTAGTGTGGCAAAGCGAGGATTGTTGTCTGTGGGATTCTTGATAGAAATATATCAACAATGTGCGTGTGTTTCTTGGTGCATTTGTGTGTGCGGTATGACTGTATTAACGCACCCTCACAACACTATCTGTTGTTGAACTTATGAAGGCCGCATTCGGCCGCCTCTGTTTTAATATTATTTACAACTTTCACATTTTCTTGATCTGTCATACAAAATAATCAAGTTAAATTTAAAATAAATAACACAACATGTAATTGCATTAGTATAGTTTCCTTATAATGAAAATTCTTTTTTTTTTTATCGGTGGGTATCCAAGGAAACAACAATTATCTAGTCTGTGGTGGGCGTCATTGTCAGGGGAAGGTACTCAGGTTACTTCTGAAAGCCAGGGGAAGTTATGCTGTTTTTATTATTTTATTGACCTTGTGAAGTCCCCGAGCTGTTCCGTTTCGGGACAAAGTCAGTGCTGAAAATTATCTGAAGGGAGCTAACGCGGTAGGGAGCGGTAGTGGTCACATGGTCCAAGCTAGTACACATAGGTAACATCAACGGAATGGTAAACAATTGCTGAAAAAGTATTTACATTAATATTACAATAGGAGACAATTTACGTGAGTTAATGCATTCTCGATGAACATATGATGGCATTATGCAACTTTTAATAAAATAATACTCAGCTCTATAGTCTTATTGATGTTGGCACTTCCCCGAAGATCACACTGTCACGTGATATGATACACAGGCAGACTTAGGCTAGTCGACTGTCGATGGCCTAAGCTGCTGAATGGTCCATTGACCCCCCCCCCTCCAGTATAAAATTCTATCAAATGATTATATATGGGCCCGGAAGATACACGCGGGTCAAATATATCTTGAGGTCATTACAAAAATTATTTAAACTTAGTAGAGCCCCCACCCCTCTTCCCCCGTCCTCCCCTCCCACCCTTGACAAGTTTTTCGTCACGTGGTGTTGCCAAGAGATTTCTAAGGTGCCGCCATGTGTGCTGACTCGATGGCTATATCATGGTACAGGTGAACTGTTCGAATCCCAATCGCTCCATTCACCTACTCGCCACGTGATGACTCCATGTCCCAGAGACTCAAGTCACCTACACCATACGTGATGGCTCAAAGTCCCAGAGATTCAAGTCACCTACACCCTACGTGATGGCTCAATGTCCCAGAGATTCAAGTCACCTACACCCTACGTGATGGCTCAAAGTCCCAGAGATTCAAGTCACCTACACCCTACGTGATGGCTCAATGTCCCAGAGACTCACGTCACCTACACCCTACGTGATGGCTCCATGTCCCAGAGACTACAATCATCTAGCCCTACGTGATGGCTCCATGTCCCAGAGATTCCAGTCACTTACACTCTGCGTGATGGTTCAATGTCCCAGAGGTTCTGGTCACCTACACTCTACGTGATGGCTAAATGTCCCAGAGGTTCTGGTCACCTACACTCTACGTGATGGTTCAATGTCCCAGAGGTTCTGGTCACCTACACTCTACGTGATGGTTCAATGTCCAAGAGATTCTAGTCACCTTCACTCTACGTGTTGCCTTCAAGGTGATCGGATTTGCAGCAATTCTGAGAATGTAGAAAGAGCGCAGCAAAAACTGTCCCAATCGAATGATCCAATTTCGATATAAATTTCTTTTAATGGTATATCTTTTTTTTTTCTTCATTATTTATATAACCTACTTGTTTCAGTGATTCTACAGCTTCCTGTTTCTAGTTTTTAATCCTATTTTGTTTTTGTGAAGACCGGTAATAATTTAGAAAAAAAACAACTAAATAAACCACAAACAAACATATCCTATTCTATAAACAGATGGCCTGAGATAAACCAGACAAAACATCGCCAATTTATTTACCGTGCCGATGTGTGGTTGGGGAAAACACGGACAGCTAGACATTAACTCTTAGCACGAAACCAATTTTGTTTTGAAATATCATATTTAGTCTGTCCGGGGAAAACTGATGAATGACCTCATTACCAGATTTAGACGGCGAACTATCGTCTGAAATTAGTCAGAGCTGTTTCGTGACGATTTTTTTTTTTTAAACATTTGTTAATTAATGTTTAACGTAAACAGCCGTTTCTATTTCCAATTGGGTTCAAATAAAGTTGTGTGTATATTTTTATTTACAGAACAAATCACGCATTTAAAACAACAACAAAAACAACGTAACATTCCTTGAAATTGTAACCGTATTTGTCTAAAATCTGTTAGCTACCAAACGTTTTATAGTGCTGTCTTTTGAGGGTAAGGCTAGGGCTGGGGGACAAGGTATGACGAAGGCGGAGCACGTTATCTATAATGAGGTCTATACATGTATAGAGTTATAGAAGCTAAATTAGTTTTTACATGTATAAGGTCTATAATGGGGGGGGGGGTCTGTATCCTCGGGTGTGGAGGGAATTAATCGCCACCCCCACCCCACCCTGCATTTGCCCTTGTACTAATGTTTTAAGTGAAGGGTGAAATGGATAAACTTTAAGTGTAGGTGATTTCCGGTTATTATGTTAACCGCTCTAAACAAGTCTAAATGTAGTCTGCTCATTGTCTTACTGCTCTAAACAAGTCTAAATGTAGTCTGCACATTGTCCCACTGCCCTAAACAAGTCTAATTGTAGTCTGCACATTGTCCCACTGCCCTAAACAAGTCTAAATGTAGTCTGCACATTGTCCCACTGCCCTAAACAAGTCTAAATGTAGTCTGCACATTGTCCCACTGCCCTAAACAAGTCTAATTGTAGTCTGCACATTGTCCTACTGCCCTAAACAAGTCTAATTGTAGTCTGCACATTGTCCTACTGCCCTAAACAAGTCTAATTGTAGTCTGCACATTGTCCTACTGCCCTAAACAAGTCTTAATGTAGTCTGCACATTGTCCTAGAACTTTTGTGGATGAAATATGTCTTTTTATTTTACAGTAGTTTTATTTCTTGTACAAATTTTGTTTTCCAGCAAGGTCGTTCATTAATAATTATTGTATATGTATCGATATATAGCAGTGATCCACAACAGCACATTGTTTATTAGCGGAAGTGACGTTTCATACATCTGCTGTCAACGATGACGTTAGTTTCATGAGAATTAGTGAATACCGGGAAATATTAATCATAATCCTAATAATACACAAGCATTTGTAACTTTAGACTAATAGTATATTTCCGATGATCTTTATACACATTTATTCGACACTTTCAAAATATAATTACAAATTTAAAAGTCAGTCATAAAAACAAAAAAATGACTTGACCTATATCGGAGTAAATGAACAGACACGAGTCAGTATGTAAATTAGTGGACATTTGTCTTTATTTGGACACATTTAGTCGTATCATGTCTGGATGTAAATGACTGGACCCCTCCCTGTCTTTAAGTAAATAGATGTAGTCATATCAAGTCTGGATGCATTTGACTTGGCTTATGTCCAGTTCTGATTGATGAATCCAATGAAATGGCGTAAATTAGAGACCCCCCTCCCCCCCACATTGGTTGCCACCCTTTCATCTCTATAGAGTACAACAGTGGTTCTCAATAAAAAATAATAATTAGAGGAACACTAAGCTATAACATTTGTTCCCTGCGGAAAAGAAACTTTTAAATATTTTTTTTTTCAAACCCTGCGAAACACCTTTGATACATCTTCTATATAGCAAGTTGTGGCAAACTTTTTCAGAATTAACAACACAATGAAAAATAAAAAGGAATATTGGTTACAAAATACTCCATTACTGAAGAATTACTTGAACGATTTCCAATTGTATGTAGGCCTATTTTTTTTTGTTTTCTCTGAAACTTGAAGTGTGTGTTCACGCAACTCGATTTTTGAGAACCATTGGTGTATAAAACTGCCCCCACCCACCCAAAAAAAAAAGAAAAAAAGTTTTTCAAACGTATAATTTCTTGTCAAGCACTTATCCCCGTTGAAGAGAATCACTTTGAAAATAATTGTATTTATCTGACCAATGGCTTCCGTGCACTAGCGTCCATTAATTAACCTTTTTTTTCCCCACAATATACTGCATCATTTGTCAGAAGTGCCCTTTGTTCGTTGGCTGTCTTGTGAACGGTCATCTGATCTCCTCATTTACTGCCGGCACATAGTCTATGTCAGTCTATGAGTTGTTGTTGAAATTGTAAAGCCATCATCAATCAATTGGTGGATATCTTTTTTTTGTTTATTCTTAAGTATTTTTTTTCTTTTTTTTTTTTTTTTAGAAATCTTTCATTACAAGTATGATAACTGCCTGAGGTAAAAAAATAAATGCCAATAAAGACTGAAGTCAAACAACGCCAGAGTATATAGGTCAGGTTGTGGAATTTTTAAATTTTTTTATTTATTTATGGCATGGTTAGATTAAAATATTTAGTGTTGCGTATGACATAGAATTTAGAAATGTAAACAAAACCAAATCAATAAACAGAAAGTCTGTCGTACAATAGTAATAAATGTCGAAGGTCACATTCTAAATAAAAATAAAAGTATTGCGTGGAATGTTTCCTGGTGTAGCATTAGAAAGAGCAAACAGAAAGTATAAACAATTGCCTCTTTGTCATTGGTGTCACGTGCGGCTCTCAGAGTGTCATGTGACTCTTTGTTGAGTTGTGGCTAACATTGAATCACTTTTTTTTATCTATTATTTAATGAATAAATCTGAATAAATCAACTATGGTGCGGATATTTCTGTGATTGTTATTATTGATGTACTAGAATGCGGATTTCATTGACCTTTCGCGTGCCCTTCACAGAGTTTTATTCTCAAGAATTAGGTCAAAGTGTTGTCACGATACCTTGATTGGTTTAAGAAGACTCATATCAAATGAAAGTTTCAATATTGTCTACAACATCCATTCTACACCGAAATATCTAGACCCCCACATCTAATCGATGGCTAAAAATAGTACGATCTTCACGTGATTCGAGCTCAGATTAATTTATTTCATTTTTATATTATATAAAATGAATTCATCCATTTCTAGACACCTACACGATCAATGGCTTAAAAGTAGTTGACGTAAATACTCTTGATTTTAATCCAAATATGTAGGATATTTAAATATCTAATACACTACGTCTAATATAAACATCTAATATACATCTTCTAATATACAATATCTAATATACAACATCTAAAATACAACATATAATATACTACAGCTAATATACTACATCTAATATACAACATACAATATACTACTGCTAATATACTACAGCTAATATACTACATATAATATACAACATATAATATACTACAGCTAATATACTACATCTAATATACAACATATAATATACTACAGCTAATATACTACATCTAATATACAACATACAATATACTACTGCTAATATACTACAGCTAATATACTACATATAATATACAACATATAATATACTACAGCTAATATACTACATCTAATATACAACATATAATATACTACAGCTAATATACTACAGCTAATATACTACATCTAATATACAACATCTAATATACCAAACAGGAAGACCAGCTTAAAAAATGTAGCACAAGTAACAGGCAACAATATATGCGAACCCCCCCCCCCCCCAAACAAGCACAGAAATAACTAGCCCATCGGCTCTCAACTAGTGGTATGCGTACTCCAAGTGTTACCGAAAAGCTTATTTAGGGGTACTCAGAGACTTTTAATTTTCGTTTAAAACAACCGAGAATTCGAAGAACTTTACGTGTGAGCGGTACCAGCGGACATTTTTTCGCATCCTTTGGGGTACAGTCGCGAAAAAGTTGCGAACTGTGGAACTAGCTGGATGTTCGAAATTTAAATAAGTCACGTAATTTTAAGTATTATACATATAGTACACTAAACCTAACCAATAAGGCCATTCTCCCTTGCTCCAAAATACATATTAACCATTCAATGTAACCAAGTTTTCATAATTACGAGTTTCTTGGCACTCATGCTGGAGTCTCTGAAAAGAAAAACAGCAAAAAAATCAAGACAGAAACAAAACAAACAATTGATTTCACATATGCGCGCGCACACAATCACACCTTCTCATGATTCAATTAGAATTCAAAACAAACTTTCCACACAATTTGGACAACTATATAAAAAAATGTTTTCATTTTGTTAAGTGTAACCGACCGTTATCGTCAAATTGTCGATTTGTCGCTGAGACTACGTGCACAGCGTCACGGAAGTAGCGAAATGTTGCAAGATGACAAAATCAAGTTGTGTGTAGGCGAGGGTGGTGCGTTCTCACATTGTAGAGATATTCAAAGTTGACGACCGCCTTTGCCTCCACTATCAAGTGTCACCCTGCGCGGGTTGCATATTTATTTTTATTCTATCATTTGATAGCTCAGTTTTAATAAAGTACTTCACAAGACACTTCTGGCGTCACATAAAATAATTGTCATGTACTCACGTCATGTAGTCACGTCATGTACTCACGTCATGTAGCCACGTCATGTACTCACGTCATGTAGTCACGTCATGTACTCACGTCATGTAGTCACGTCATGTACTCACGTCATGTAGTCACGTCATGTAGCCACGTCATGCAGTCACGTCATGTAGTCACGTCATGTACTCACATCATGTACTCACATCATGTACTCACGTCATGTAGTCACGTCATGTACTCACGTCATGTACTCACGTGGAGATTAACATTACGACAAGCTATGAGAAAAAAAACTGTAAGTAAAACTACAGAAATTCAAGTCTAACCAAAAATTTTTTCCAGACAAAAACCGATGTTGTTATTGATAACACGGATGGCTTAAAATAGACCACAACATTATCAAATATATTTCATTGAACTCTTCTGATTTATTCTATCAATACTATTTATTAGAACTAAACATTTATCCCAATTTTGTGTATTTTGGCCACATTTAGTACATTTAAAAAAAAATAAATTTTTTTTTTTATTCTTCTGTGATAAATGATTAAGAGATAATTATTTACTTGGTGGTCTGGGAGCAGTGCTGTAAAACACAGATAGCTGCCAACTCAAAGCTGGAAGTTTCCCCACAGGGCACAGACGGCTTCATCGTGGCTCACCCAGCTCCTAATGAGAACTAAAAAATTAGCTGGGAATAATAAGGGAGCGGCTGAGCAGTTGGTCTGAACATTTTCCTTCCATGTAGGGCCAAAGTGAACAAATGGATTCTGTTTAAGAAACACTCCCCTCTCTAAACAACCAAATGATTTTTTTTTTAAATGCATCGTCCTATTGCTAGTAAACTTATTTACATATTTTTCCTTTTCAGCTAATAATTTAAAACAAATAATACGACCTCTTGCAGGTGACCCGCGGTTTTTTGAAATGTTAGCGATTGGCGACAAATTGATAAATAGGTTCGGTTTTCGCGACCCACTTATACGGAAATAAAAA
Organism: Bulinus truncatus; assembly: GCA_021962125.1. Classification (NCBI taxonomy): domain Eukaryota; kingdom Metazoa; phylum Mollusca; class Gastropoda; family Planorbidae; genus Bulinus; species Bulinus truncatus. The sequence continues at coordinate 649,774 of JAGDYQ010000277.1, forward strand.
TGGATAAAAGAAAGGCTGAAATAAATTGTGCGCATTCTCGATCAATGAATGGTTAAAAGTATTGACCATCCACCTCTGTATCGACCTAAATCAATAATAGTGCGGATATTGATGGTATTTTTATTATTGATAAAATGGACCTTCCCAGAGTTTTATTCTCAAGAACTAGGTCAAATTGTTGTTATGATACCTTGAAAGGTTTCAGAAGATTTCTTAAATGTAAGTTTCAATAATGTCCACAAAATTCAATCTACAGCTTGGGATGATCGGCCCATGCGCTAGGATTTTTTGAATGTTTTAACTGTAATAAAATTCAACGGTTTATTCCAGGTTCCGTAAATGGCACTCGCCTTACGGTTTCTCAATAGACAGACTCCACTCATTTCTCCACAGACAGACTCCACTCATTTCTCCACAGAGAGACTCCACTCATTTCTCCACAGACAGACTCCACTCATTTCTCCACAGACAGACTCCACTCGTTTCTCCACAGACAGACTCCACTCATTTCTCCACAGACAGACTCCACTCATTTCTCCACAGACAGACTCCACTCATTTCTCCACAGACAGACTCCACTCATTTCTCCATAGACAGACTCCACTCATTTCTCCACAGACTCCACTCATTTCTCCACAAACAGACTCCACTCATTTCTCCATAGACAGACTCCACTCATTTCTTCAGACAGACAGACTCCACTCACACTCATTTCTCCATAGACAGACTCCACTCATTTCACTACAGCTCGCGGCACACAATATGCAAACCACATTTGTTTTATATTTTGTATTCAGGAAATTAGAAGGAACGTTGGCAAACACCCAGTGCAAATATAAGCAAACTTTTTTGACCCGTGGGCCACTGTCGCGTTACTTCTTTACTATTTATTTTACAACACTTAGTGTCAGGGTTGTAAGGAACTGTTAATATTGGAATGATGATATATTCTGGATGTTGATGAATGGCACAGACTTGGAGGCGTATGGTCTCATGGTGAAGACTGCCATGTTAACACCAATGTTCATAACACTTCATCAAATAAGAGTCTTAACTGCATGGCTCGAATTATTGATACATTTATTTACAACGACATTAAGGTAACAAACATGTTGAATGATAAGACGCTGTCGTGTTAAGTATTTAATGAACTATTATTTCTTAGTCTAAATCAAAATCAATAACTACCTCGAATTAGATCTCTAACAAAAAAAATGTCCCTTTTTCAAGTTTCGTCTCTAAGTCAACTACTATCCCCCTGTGACGTCAAATAGCAACCAATCTAAATATTACACCTCACACTTCATAGTGCGGTGCGCAAACTCAGGATTAATAAATTTGTAATTAATATTACATGGGGGGTGAATTCTTAACGTAACACCTCCGTTCATCTCAAGTTTCGTGTTACGAAACAAACAAAACATTTTATACTATATCTAGCTAAAAGCACTATGTTCTAGGCACGTCATCAAACATCAAAAAATACTAGACACATCTAGGCATATAAATGTACACATAATACACATGACATCAATCAATAAAATTCAAATTGAGAAGGAAATGAGAAATAGACAAAACAAAAAAAAAATATAATATGATAATATGATATCAATGACTAAAATTAGAATTGGGAAGAGAAAAGAGAAAACAAAAACATGTTATTTAGTTCATAGTTTTCCTTTTCTTTCCTTGACGGTGTAGTCATCTGGGCTGGTACTGCTTGCGATGTCTGATCGACTGAGGTGGTCAACAGGTCACTGTTTTCAAGGGTGAACGATAACTCTTGACTCTCAGCACTGTTCTGCTGTATGGTAGACCGTTGTTCGTCTCTGGCGTGGTGAGAGACGCGTAGTAACTTTTGAAGGCTGTGGTCAGTCTGTGAAAAACTACTCGATTTCTAGAATGGGAAAATTTTGCTTACGTTTACGAGGGAAAAAAAATGTTGGGCTTATTACTCTTAGTGCACTTAGTCAAACAAACAACACAACTAGACTTACCGTGCATCCTTCTGGCCCTAACTGATCTTACTTAATTCAGTTACTACCTATAGTTCCCTATATCACTTACCTTGTTTCGTCACGCATTTAATCTATAAAACTCTTTCTAAACCTCAGTATCTTGGCAACATTTACGTCTCACTTAAAGGGATGAGGTATCATCTAAACTACGGCATTATCTTTGTATAAATTATTTACACCTACTTTTATACTCTACTGGTACGTATGGAAAAAGTATGTCAAGTGGCCCAGGAGCTATTTTACCATATGCTCCCTCCAGTTGCAATTCAAATTTCTCTCCCTGCCTTGAAATAACCCATATCTAGGTTTTTTCATTTGATAAAGTCGTTATCCACCCGATTATTTCTTGGTACTGACTTAGAAGCGAAACACTGATCAGGGTAATGAGGCCTAAAGCAATGCTCTACCCTTCGCCTATCATATACATTTTTACCCATATTTCTATAGCAGTAACTTCGACTATCATCCCCTCGGCAAGTATAGTTTATTCTTCTACCATCATGATGTCGTGGGTCGTATCTACCCCTATACAAAAACACGTCATTCGTACCATGTCTACACTGTGTCTTCATTTGTCTACTCTTCAACAAATTCTCTTTTTCGCAACATTTCCCTTTTTCATTAAATTGTCGTCTAATTTCATAATCACCTCTGTCTGTCCTAACACGTTCTATGGGCATATCGCTATTGTAGCTATCGTTCCTCCTAACGACTATTATTCTATATGTATTGTGATTTTTTCCTGTAAATCGAATTCTCTGCCATTGTTCATCTTCTCCCACTGACTGACTTTGATTAGCTACATGTTTAAAACTCCCTTGAAATGCTGTTTTCCGTTGTGTTACCTGGTTACTTTGTTTACTAATGGGATCCATAACTGGAGACATCTTTCTAATAAATTTAGACCTGTTTATTTCTTTATTTATGTGTTCTCTTTCTCTATTCACTGGTTGCATTACTTTATCATCTTTACTTCTGTGTATAGCGCTGTTACGTATTTGTCCATAGTTAGCGCCTGTATCTCCTTTGTTTACAACCACTGGTGATTCTACCTCTATTTTCTTAATAAGTAAGTTCAATAGTTTTTCTATTGCATCCACCCTAAGTGGTAGGCCTTCTAAAGAACTGCTAGTCTTTAGTTTACTATGTGTGTCTTTCTCCAAGTTCAATCTATTCAATTCAGCCTGCAACATATCTTTCTCTGATTTAAGTCGTTTATTTTCTAGTCGTAGCTTCTCATTTTCTTCTTGTATATTATTTATATCATGTTTCTCTCTTTCTGCCTGCATTATCTTAGTAGCCTTGCACATAATTTCTTCATTCGTCCTTTCAAATACATGGAAACCTGCCATCAGTTCTTCGTGGTCTACTGTCGTCTTTGTCTCGTCAAATATGTGACATTTATCTTGGGCTATTCTGTTGGGAAGACTATGGTCTATAATTGATTGTGGGGTGATTGGCGGTGGAGGGTTGGAGTTATTGCACTGGCTATTCCTTAAATATTTCTCTAGCTCTAATTCTTTGATTTTTAATTGGGTTTGTGTAATTTTGTAGGACTTTTCTTTTTCTACCCTAGCCTGTTCATTATCTGCTCTATCCTGCGCCCATTTCTCTAATTTCTTTGGCTCTATCCCTAATGATTGTCCTAGTGACACGAAATGTTCGAATGATGACATTTTTCTATACGTAGATAGGCTACGAGCTAAATATGCTACACTGGTACAGTTCAACACAAGGTTTCTTACTGGCACAGTTCAACACAAGGTTTCTTACTGGTACAGTTCAACACAATGTTTCTTACCGGCACAGTTCAACACAATGTTTCTTACTGGCACAGTTCAACACAAGGTTTCTTACTGGTACAGTTCAACACAATGTTTCTTACCGGCACAGTTCAACACAATGTTTCTTACTGGCACAGTTCAACACAATGTTTCTTACTGGTACAGTTCAACACAAGGTTTCTTACTGGTACAGTTCAACACAATGTTTCTTACTGGCACAGTTCAACACAAGGTTTCTAAACTAATCGCAATAAACACTATTTAATTAAACGAACGAAAGAAAAATTCTGGGTACAAATACAATACAAAGTATACAAGACACAAGGCAGAGTAACTGATAGTACCAACAAATAAAACAATACTGTCACATATACAAAACTGTACAGGAATAATCAAACAAATAAATGTAATGCAATCTCTCCGAGCACCGATTTGCCACTCTGTTACACAAGTAACAAAGATGTGCTCATGGGGAGACTACTAACAAAATATTTAGAAAGATTCACATAAACGAGACATTTGATAGTGCACTAAGAGAAAATTGAAACTTATCTGATATTTCACGGATCCTCACAGACTGACTGTCTCACTCTCTGTTTGGTCCGCTGTACTGGTGTGGGTCGGTGTGGCTTTCGTTGACTGTATGGGCCGTGGTCCGTTGTACTGGTGTGGGTCGGTGTGGCTTTCGTTGACTGTATGGGCCGTAGTCCGCTGTACTGGTGTGGGTCGGTGTGGCTTTCGTTGACTGTATGAGCCGTAGTCCGCTGTACTGGTGTGGGTCGGTGTGGCTTTCGTTGACTGTATGAGCCGTAGTCCGCTGTACTGGTGTGGGTCGGTGTGGCTTTCGTTGACTGTATGAGCCGGTGTGGCTCCTGAGGACTTAAGTGGTGACTGCGTCGGCAACGTCTCGGAAGATTCAGTGGCTCTTTGGGCAGGCTCGCCAAATGTCGCGTTACTTCTTTACTATTTATTTTACAACACTTAGTGTCAGGGTTGTAAGGAACTGTTAATATTGGAATGATGATATATTCTGGATGTTGATGAATGGCACAGACTTGGAGGCGTATGGTCTCATGGTGAAGACTGCCATGTTAACACCAATGTTCATAACACTTCATCAAATAAGAGTCTTAACTGCATGGCTCGAATTATTGATACATTTATTTACAACGACATTAAGGTAACAAACATGTTGAATGATAAGACGCTGTCGTGTTAAGTATTTAATGAACTATTATTTCTTAGTCTAAATCAAAATCAATAACTACCTCGAATTAGATCTCTAACAAAAAAAATGTCCCTTTTTCAAGTTTCGTCTCTAAGTCAACTACTATCCCCCTGTGACGTCAAATAGCAACCAATCTAAATATTACACCTCACACTTCATAGTGCGGTGCGCAAACTCAGGATTAATAAATTTGTAATTAATATTACATGGGGGGTGAATTCTTAACGTAACAGGCCACAATAGGTGTTTAAATTTGATATAACTAATGTAAGCTAGCAACGTAACAAAAAGAACCAGCGGGCTGATCTTTCATGTCAGGATCTCGCGCCTGTCGTCTATGTGGTGTGATACTTAATAGTCCACACTTACGGCCTCGGCCTTGTAAATGAGCCCCTTCCCGGCCCAGGCCCCGAACACTGGGCACATATTGCTGAGGCTGCCTTTCGTTTGTAACACTAATCTCACATATCTGTAGTAAAATACAATCATCACTATGACCCCTCGACCCTTTCCAGATTAGATATACCGTATTATCACTTTTTGGTAATTAGTACTGGTCACTGCAATGGTCAGTTCTTAAATTAAGACACTAGCATATGATTGATTTAAAGAAAAAAGATTAAATTATCAGGGAGAGCATTTGTATACACACAGAAATACATGCACACTCAGAATAACATTTTAAAAAAAAAAATAGCAAACATCATTTTCTCTCATCGAAATTTTATTTTTTCTATCGCTATCTCAAAACTAACATAGAATACTGTAACAGGGGAGATAACTGGACACGCGATGGAAAAAACAACAACGGATTTTCCCCCCTTCATTTGTGAATGTTCTGTAACAACAATATTGATTGTATCGATGTCTTAACTGCTCATTATAAGCTTTTAATTGACTTGAGTTTCTGTTTGCTTGTTTGTCTGTAAATATTGTAATTAAATATTGGACCTGTTCATATTTAGTGAGAAAACTCAAATTTGGCGCAATTTTAGATTCTACATGACAATTCAAATAATTTTGACTACATGAATGAGCCATCCTGTAGAATTACGAAGCTAATTACATTTTTAGCAATGTTTATAATGGGGGAAAAGCCTTGAGATTATGATGTGAAAATAATAACGGAAGCACAGCACCGGTTTGCAAATAGTGAAGCTGTTTTTAGCTTTATCTATCTTTGTAAACAAAGAATGGCAAAGTGACGTATGGTCATGCGGTGAAACACTCGACTGTCGACCTGATTTTTTCTCTGGTGAGAACCAAGGGCGTTTTACAGGCCGTGTTGAAAGTTTCCATATATATCTCCCGTGGGGCTTCCATGGCGATTGCACTATAGACTCGGGTGGGGGGGGGTGAAACAAGGGCACTATAAAACCGTCCCGTTATTGGTTTACAGGATCGAAGAGATTTCATCCCAACCTTTTAGGGACTTCACATACTCACATACTGTCATTTCAATATTGATGCAAACTATCAATTCAATATTGATACTAAGTGATTTTAATATTGATACAAACTGTGATTTCAATATTGTTACAAACTGTCATTTCAATATTACTACAAACTGTCATTTCAATATTGATACAAACTATCAATTCCATATTGATACAAACTATCAATTCAATATTGGTACAAACTCTCTATTCAATATAAAAAGAATAGGAGCATACAATATACTTGACATAAGGTCATAAAAAGGCAACAAACAATCTATTCTTTTTGAATGAGCTCACACGCTTTTAATTTTAATATTGATAATGCATATAAATATTTTAGGCTTTTATAACGATCACTCTCTGGTAGTAGACAAATGAATTCTGTGTTTTAGTAAATTTGAAATCAATCTGCACCCATTTCTCGTAGTGCTATTGATTGGAAATTACGAACCCTTGTGTATTCTGGATGACAACAACTATTTTAAAACGTTCGTGTGAATAAATTAAAATATGGAGCCCGAAGCTAAATACATTATTAATCTATTTTATATAAAGAGGGAAATAGAGGTAAAAAAAGTTTTGGCTTCTCAAGTTTAGCACGGACACATGTATGTGACAAGTTAAGAATTATTTTTTTTTTTTGGTATAAGAAAATATTTTGTTAAGTCTTTCGCTATCACACTGTGTTCACCTATTATTAGTTTATATTAACTATACAAGCTAAAACATTAGAATTATTTTGACACTAAGAAGTATAAATAAAAAAAAAATAAAAAAAAAAACTTACATTAAAATGACTTAGATCATACATTTAAAAAAAAAATCTTATTGACTAAATAATAAAAGCGTGGGCACCAGAAATAAAGAAATAATGTAATCCATATTGGAGCTCGTGTTATTTTTTTAGTAAAAAAAAATAATGAAATAAATATTTGTATTATCTAAGCCTTTTTTTTTAATTTTAAAATCTGTTTCATTAGAAATAATCTAGATTACATTATGAATTATATCTTATACTCATATACTGGAAACACACACACACATGAACACACACACAAATAAGTTGATAATAAATAATTTTTCTCATTTTAACTTCAACTCTATTACGACATTATTAAAAGTCAAAAAGTTTACGTTACAAAGTAACAAGCATAACGTGTGAATTACATAGGCCAGTTTTAGATATGTTTCACCAAAAGAAATTAGGGTCTTTCTCATTATTTAGAATTTAGAAATGAATCTATTAAAAATTTTTCCAATCATTTATTTCACTGTAAAATTTTTTTGTTTTTTTGTATGTTTTTGTTTTATATTTAAGACTTCTGTTTATTTGCTGTGAGTTATGGACTCATTCATGGACTCTTGTCTTCCCATTTTACACGTAGGCGTCTGGAAAGAGAAAGAGAGATGCATTGATTAAAATATTGATTAAAAAAATATTTACAAGACTAAACCATGTGTATGATTAA